>SZWC01006646.1:83981-95102 GCA_023375785.1 Penium margaritaceum
CGCCCTCCAGCAGCGCCTTCACCCCGGCCACGTGGCCCGCCGCCGCCATCGCCATGAGCGCCGTCATGTTGCGGTGGTCGCGCGCATTGGCGTCCGCGCCGTGCTTGATCAGCACGCGCACGACCTCCGGGTGCGCCCCCGCCGCCGCCTCGAAGAGCGGCGTGGAGCCCCACTCATCCCTGCCGTTGACGCACGCGTGGTGCTGTGCGATGAGCGCCTCCACCGCCTCCGCATCCCCCTCCGCCGCCGCCCTCAGCAGCCCCTTGTCCTTGCCATAGTGGCCCACGTAGAAGCTCGCGGGTTCGTGCGCTGGCGCCGCCGCTGACGCTTTTCCTGGTGCTTCTGCTGCTGGTTCTGCTGCTTCTGTAGGTCTGGCCGCCATGGTAGGCAGACTGTGTTGTTTGTAGCCGTTTTTCTGAACGGATGGGATGCGGTCAAGCCGATGATTTCTCTCCGCGAAGTGTATGGCGCCGCCACCGTGGCGGTTTCTGCCGCTGGCGATGTGCACAGCCACACAACGGCACGAGCGTACTGCTGGTTTCCCCTCCACTGCCGACAGAGTGTTCCAAGAACCGCGACTTGCGTGCTGCTTTTCTACCGTGGAGAGGCACGGAGCACGTTCCTGCACTGAGCCCGCACGCACGCCGACGTCCCGAAACGAAACGACGCGCCGAAGAAGACGACGGATAGCCCTTTTCACCACCGCATTCGTCCAGATGGACAGCCCCATCTACCATGAAGGAGGTCCTCCGTGATTGCAGGACGACGAGAAACGACGACTCGTCTCACGGACTGCGTCGTCAGCCGTTTGTGCTCGAGAGGCGGAGGGCGGCGCTGTGCATGGGGCACCTGCCAGGTAGACTCGGCGACGTGCCATGTGCATGGAGGCCCGAGGGCCAAGGGCGACGACTGGCCATCACTCACGGCCCGCGCGCTATTGTGGTCGTCTCTCTCAGTCTCCGCTGACGTCGCCTCGCAAGGTTCAGAGGCGCGGCCCTACAGCGCGACGCAGAACGGACCGCATGCACTGATCTGTGGGCTCGAGCCATAGTGCATCCGCCCAGATTCGAACCCGTGCTAGTTGCTACGTTTTTTGGGTGCCTCTTGGTCCATGGACTTGCCTTGCTTCCGATCAATGTAATGACCAGTCAGATTCCAAACCCATCAACATGAAACTACCTACACAGTACAGGCTTTTCAGTGTAGAATTTATCTAAGTATCAGAAGGAAACTTAGATTCCCAGTCTACCCCTAAAATTGAGACACTAAAGAATCTTCTCTCAAATGTTTCCTATTTCAACCTTGACGAATCCCTAAACCTCAAGCGTGAGAATTACTCTTCCAAGCGTTTCGACCTCCTGAATTTCTAATCTATAATGTTATTAATATACGGTAATCACAACAGGCTTCTGATTACCATACTCGTACAAGGCAACCTTGCAAAAGTCTTCCGTACATATCCGTCGTGTAAAAGATCATGGGCCTCGCAATGATTGTGAAAGGAGCAAGAGCACCCATAGAAAATTAAAAATAACCTGGTGAATAATTCACAAGCACTTCACGAAGCTCTCCAAGCGGCCTAGGCAACAGGGTTGACACGATTCGCGGCACATGTCATGGCTTAGACGACTACAATAACTAGTTTGGCAACAGACCCCTTGGGCTCATCGAGCCCTCACCTCCGCCGCAATAATGAAGGATTGGTGTCTCATGGGTCGAACGGGGTCCTGTCCTGTGGGCAGATGAAAGAATGGATGGATGTTAGAGACACCCAATCACCATGGTTTTAGTCTAGTGGGGCAAGCTTCCTTTTTGTCTTTTACATTACATATGAGAATGCATGCGTTTGAATCCTCTTATGAAAACCAAGGGCAGGCACATTTTGAGATGGGAGGAATGTAGTACCGAATGAGCTGGATTGAGGCTCAAAGATTGTCAATCGCAACAGTTTTGGCCCATTGGGCCAAGCTTCATGTCCGTCTATTAACCATCGCTGCCAATTTGCATGACACCAATCATCATGGAAGGAGGCACATGCCGACAAGCTTTCTATAATGATGATCAATACCAAAAGTTATTAGACTTTGAGAGCGTCAACAACCATTTAGTTCAACAAGTCAACACAATAATGCAGGAGCCACAAAATGTAATAATGCCGGGATTCGTGCTCCCTAAGAGGAACAACCGACTCTAGAGTTAACCTCAAACCAAGACGGCACTCCCCAAGCTGTTTGATCTTACAAAATCTAGGAAACTAACAAAGCACATGTGGCTGACAATTTGGTTGGTGTGTGGGCTTTGGCCTGACACCCTTATGAGGACAGCGTGGTTAGTTTATGTCTGGCACATTGCTCCGGTTGAGGTTATGCTGGTCAAGACCCATGCACCTGGTGACATGTACCTGTGTGATGTGGAGACCCATTGCCTCCATGTGGTGTGTATGTTCCATGCATGCGAGCAGGGGTATTGGGCGGAGGCGGCACGGACAGCGGCATACATAATGAACCTTATACCGACCAAGCCGTTGAAGGATAAGGAGAGCAAGGCGTGGAAGACGCCACAACAGGTGTGGAACGGGAGGAAGCCGGCAGTGGGTTACCTCCGCACATTTGGTTGTGTTGCACATGCGATGGTGCAGGCACGTGAGGGACGGAGCAAGCTGGAACCGCGCACCCGCCGGTGTATTTTCCTTGGGTATGAGAGCGTAAGCAAGGCGTACCGACTCTTTGACCCAAGGAGGCAGTAGATTGTGCAGAGTCGTGACGTCACGTTCGACGAGAAAAGGTGTTGGACGGACAAGGAGGTAGGTCTCTCCAAGCAGGGGGAGTGGCTGCCACTCCTTGAGGGGGAGACGTCGGAGGACGTAAATGAGGGTGACGTCCTCGCAGTAGCGCAAGCCAGAGAAGATCGCCCAAGGGATGGGCGAGTGGCAGAATTTACTTCCGCCAATTCAGATGAGGAATCTGAAGCACCGGATATGAACGTGGAGGCGGGGATTCTACCAATGTGTCCAAGATCTCCAAGAGAGGGGGAGCAGGCGCTTGTAGAGGATGGCGCCAAAAGGGGACAACAACAACAACCGCCTAAAGAGCCCCGCACGAGCAGCCGTGTGCGAAGAAGGACAAAAAGGTACGATGCCGACAAGGGCATTTGGACTGGGTTCGCACAAGTCTTCTTCACGCAAGAGGAGCCTGAAGCAAGCACTAGACAAGAAGGATGGGGCTGATTGGGAGGGAGCAATAAAATGTAAGCTCGCCTCCCATGAGGAGAAAAGTCTCCTCAGTTGCATGTTGAGCATGGACGACTGCCATGGTTGATGCGCAAGGGGGAGATTGTTGGAGTGATGCTTCTCACCATGGCAGGAGTGACTCCAAAAAGGAACACCAAAAAGACAAGCCGTAGTGGCTTAGTGGTTAATGGTGTCCACCTATAGAGGCAGGGGCCCGGGTTCAATTCCCACAAGATGAATTTCTGTCCTGCCTCAAGGGATGTGGAAAATAGATGCCAGGAAGTTAGCTCAACCTCTAGAGTTCCTCGTTAAGTTTCTAGAAGGCCAAGAGAGGGTCCCGGAAGGTGGCACACCTTCTAGAAGGGGTGACTTGTCCTACAAGGCATCTAGAGGTGTCTTGGTCTTCTGGATACCTTCCCTCCTACTAGAAGCAAGCTGAGGAATCTAGGAAGGGGCAGAAACTTCTAGAGGAAGGAAGGGATGCCTTCCTAGGTGGGAAAAAGGACAGTCTACCAATAGACACTCTAGAAGCCATAGAATCTGCTAGGAAGCTTCAAATCTGGCATGCTTTGGTGTTCTGGAAATCTTAGATCAGTGGCTATAAAATGCCACTGCTTGTGAGCCTTGATCAATTGTTTATTCTCAGCGAATTCAGGCCAAAGCTATTGCCTCACTCTCTTACCAGTTTCCTGCCATCCTTGGAACCAGTTGCCTCCACAGTTTCAGTCTCTCCAAAAATAGTTGGTGGTGTGAACCAGCCATTGCTAGGGACCCTCCAGGGTGCACAATCACCCTCAGGCCAACAGCCCCAGTCGCGTCCGCTGGTCCCTCCGGGCCAGCAACCCCAGTCGCGTCCGCTGGTCCCTCCGGGCCGGCCACCCCAGTCGCGTCCGCTGGTCCCTCCGGGCCAGCAGCCCCAGTCGCGTCCGCTAAGGGTGCACACCGAATCCGATTCGCGAATCCAAGCCTGGATTCAGATTCGTGAGTCCGAATCCAAGGGTGGATTCGGATTCGCGAATCCGAGACCCGGATTCGCAAATCCTGTCAGATTCGTGAATCCAACGAATCCATCCAACATTTTGTACAAGGGTTACTTGTTCACTCTCCATAGTGGCTTTGCATTTCATATGTTGATGGACAAGATGCATTCAAAATGTGGCTTCTGAAATTGTACATCACATTCGCCAACATACTTCCTTCTGGATCACATTAAACTTCAAACAGCTTCATCCAAAAAGAGCACTTCTTAACAGGTTCAGAAAACACACTGATTGAAAATGTCGTCCTGCATGACGGCATACCTGCCATGTCCACTGGAATGCATGACGGCATGCCTGCCCTGACTACTTGGCTGCATGACGGCATGCCTGTCCTAACTATTTCATTACATTGTGGCACGCCTGCCTCACCATCCATTGCTCATGCAGCTCCAACGTGAACACCACCAGCAACCCCACTAGGTTCTGCAATGTCCTGCCCAAGTCCTCCCATGTCTGCAACGTCATCGTCTTCATCCTCTCCACCCGCATCATTGCCATTTTCCTACAGAGCCACATGTGCTGCACGACGCAAGAGGTTCACACGCTGCTCTTCGGCTTCCAGTTCTGGAGCTACTGCTCCCGAGGGAGCGACGGGAAAGTCTGCGAGTGCAGGATCATTCACCCAGGATTTCAGCAGCATGAGATTTTCAATTTTCAGGTCAATGAGGCTCTGCCTGAAGTCTGTGATGACATGGCGGCCGAGTGAAAATAGCCGCTCAGATGGTGTACTCGTTGCTGGGACTGCAAACAGGTCCAGGGAAGCAAGGTGGAAGGTTGGGAATGCATTCTTGTGCTTCCTCAGGTGCTTCAGAACGTTGCACGACCGACCCTTCTTCTCCTCCTTGGCCCACGCTTCAACCTCGAGCTCCAGTGAGCTTGGCTGTGCCTGCACTTGGACCTGGTCGTCCTCAGCAAACATGTCGGCTGCTGCATCCTCCAGTGCAGCCTCCAGCAGGTTCTGGTTCTGGTTGATGCGCTGGCTTCGGCGCGGTGCCGATGTGACAGCATCTAGGTTCTGTTGTGACGTCTCTGCATACATGAACACATGAATGCAGGGTTAACTATTCGTTCAGCACAGTGCAAGGAGAAAAAACCGAGTGGTCCACCATTCAACCATCACCTGCTCGCGTTCCCGCGGATGATGATCCTGCTGTAGCCACCTCGCCCTAACTCACTGTCACCAATGTTGACTGCACTGCCACGTCAGCCGCTGCTGCCTCCAGCGCTGCTACTGCTGCCTCCTCTGCCTCCCTTCTCTGCTGCACTTTGTCGTTGTAGTTGCGCAGCAAGTCAACCACCTTAAGTTGCAGCTCTGCAGCTTTATTGATGCCAACTTTGGGGTGCACACGCTCGTAGAAGCACAACCGGAACCGCGGATTGCATGCTGTTGCGAGAACATGTCACTCAGTCAAGAGTTTCACGTACTTTTCCAACTTGGCGATGGTTGCAAGAATGCCATCCTTGAGCTCCAGAAGCAGCTGTTCTTTGCAGTCCAGCCGGCCAGCATTCCCCCTACGCTTGCTTTTCCTCTCTGCTGCAAGTGCCTTCACCAACCAGCCCTGCATCTTCTCCAGCAGCGACGCGTAGAAAGGGATGACGAGCGACAACGCTGGGTACGTCGAACCTGAGATATCGTCGGTGAAGCTCTTGAACGGTTTGAGTATGACCATGCCCTGGGCAATGAGCTCCCAGTCATCAAAAGTTGGCTTCACAGCTGCACCGTCACTGCCGAAGTCTGTCAGCCAACCCTCCAGGACCTCCTTCAAGCCGATGACGCGCTTGTACATGTCGAGCGCGCTATTCCACCTCGTCTCTGTGTCGAGGTGGAGGGAGAGGTACTTCACGCCCGCTTCCTTCGCAGCCTCCATCAAGGAATCCTCACGAGTTGGAGTCCTTGTGACAAAGACCGCAATTGCACGAACTTGCTGGAGAATGGCAGAGATCCGCGGCTACTTGAGGAGATCGCCCACGGCCAGGTTGATGATGTGCCCGAGGCATCGTATGTGTCCAGCCTTCTCAAAGGAGTCATTGTGTGGTACGAGGTGCTGGTCAATCATCGCGTCATTGGTTGACTCGTTGTCAACCGTGAGACAGAAAATTCTGTCCCACAATCCCCATTGCTGCAAGGCGTTCTTGCGGAGCTGGTACAAGTTCTCTGCTGTGGCACCGCGGGCGATGGCAGGGAAGGCCAGTGCAATGGCCCAGATTTTGTAGTTGTGGTCAATCCAGTGGCCGGTGACGCCCAGATACTTTGTGTTGTTGATGGCCTTCTAGCCGTCAGTGGTGAAGTTGATCGCGCTGGTCACGGCACCAAGGAGGATCTTGATGCGTGCGCGGTAGGCAGGAGCAGCCAGGCGGATGAGGCGTGCGAAATTCATGCGCCCGGGGAGAGCGGCTGCTGGATTTGCGTGGGCAAAAGCCTTGGCAAGCCAAAAAGAGTCCATGGAGTTGAAGGACAAGTTTTTGTCCACGAGGTGCTTCCAGAGCAGGCACAAAAAGTACTTCTTCTTGAACACGAGACCCACTCCAGCAGCACCCCGGGACACGGGGGCATTCTCGGGGTTGGCAGCTACCACCTCGGTGTCTGCTTCCGCGGGTGCCGCCCGTGCATCATCCAGTTTGTTGGCTGCCACCATGGCCTTGAGTTGCGTGTGCCGCTCCTTGTGAACCTTTCGGAGATGCTTCCACATTGCCGAGGTAGCCCCATCCTTGCAGCTGATGGTCACGAGGTTGTTAGGGTGTCTGGTGCAAAGGAGGCACGTGGCGCGGTTGGAGTTGTTGCAGACTTTCTTGAAACACCCCCACACGACTGAGTCTCTCCGCTTGTGCTTGTCGCCAATCTGCTCCTCCTCCTCAGCCTCATCGTCAGAGTCAGTTGTCGGGTCATCCTGAACAACACAAACAACAGGGGCGTCTCCCTCGCCGGCCATGGTACCGACGTTCTCGTCGAACAATCAAACTGACTCTAGGAGCGGATCTCTGCCACACTTTTCACTGGACATGATTCCTGTCTACGTACTCTGCATCGCAAGGTACACGCTGTACGAGTGTACTGTAAATATGATGAACGGCTGGATGGTAATCTGTCGGATTGCCGTAGACACGTCCACAGTCCAGCCATACATGTCGCCACGTGGTGATGCACGTCCCGAGATTGACAGGACCTCAAAAACGGTGGAGTGCATTTTACAGGTGTGGTAACATACACGTGGTTACTTGTCAATCTCTTAGCACGTTTTTGACCAATAGCAGGCAATGTTGTGATTTCGATGGTCGGATGCATGGCAGATGGTGACATGCACCAGCGGTTCGATCCTTGGAGCGAATCTCCCGTAGCATGGGAATGTCGGTATCCAACATTCGGATGTCCAAACTTTAAACTTTGGCGTGTGCGCCGCGGTCAAGCGTACTTAGAATTCCCGTCTTCCGGACTTGAGCTGGTCACATTGTGTATTTACAGACCGAGGCCTCCTGGAGGACTCGGCCTGGATTCGACCATAGGATTCGTGAATCCGAAACAAGACCCAAGGGTGGATCCGGATTCGTGAATCCAGATTCGGATTCGATATTCGTGAACCAGATTCACAAATCCAAGGATTCGTGTGCACCCTTAGCATCCGCTAGTCCCTTCGGGCCGGCCGCCCCAGTTGTGTCCACTGGTCCCTCCGAGCCGGCCGTCCCAGTCGCGTCCGCTGGTCCCTCCGGGCCGGCAGCCCCAGTCGCGTCCGTTGGTCCCTCCGAGCCGGCCGCCCCAGTCGTGTCCGCTGGTCCCTCAAGGCCGCCCGCCCCAGTCGCGTCCGCACGTACCTCCGGGCCGGCAGCCCCAGTCGCGTCCGTTGGTCCCTCTAGGCCGACAGCCCTGGTTGCATCCGCGAGCCCCTCCAGGCCAGCAACCCCGTCCGCATCCATTAACCCGGCGGACTCAGTGCCATCGCCTGCCCTGCCACGCTACACGTGTGGCCTTGGCGGCAGCCTCCAACCCAGACCGTCGGTGATCGCGCAGACCATCGCACCGCGCTCCATGGCGCCTCGACCCCTTGTGGCTCCACGTGTCTCCACCACTCTGCGGTCGTGAGTGGGGATCCTAGCACCAAGGCCCTCGGCTTGACCATCTTGGCCATCACTGCAAACCTTCACCCGGGCTCCGCACTAGGCTACGCCATGCTTCATCATGAGCATTGGTACGCTGTCGTGGCTGCACTCGCCCACATTCCACCTGGGGCTCGAGATGCACACGCTCTCTCAGTCCGCTCCATACCGCGCCCGGAGGACCCAGACACCCTGCGCGAGGCATGAGCCTCTCCAAAGGTTGCACACAAGGACGTTGCCTACGCCGATGAGCTTGCCGCTATCCGACAGCACCACATGTATGACCTCGTCGACCTTCCTCCAGGACAAAAGGCCATCGGTGCCAAGTGGGTCTTTCAGCGCAAGTGGAAGCCCGACGGGTCCTTGGAAAAGTACTAGGCCCGCCTTACAGTCAAGGGGTTTGCCAAGATTCCTGGGGTCGATTATGACCAGATCTTTGCCCCAGTTGGCCGGTTCTCCACTAGCTGGGCACTCTTCAGCCTGGTCGCCCAGCATGGGTGGGAGGTGCATTAGATGGATGTGAGCAACGCTTTTTTCCATGGTTCACAAGAGGGTGATGAGCTGTACATGGTGCAGCCCCCATGCTTCGACAATAGCACTGAGAGAGTCTGGCGACTGTGCAAGGCCCTCTATGGCCTGAAGCAGTCGCCTCGGTGTTAGAACCAAGAAATCAGCAGCACGCTCCTTCGGGGCGGGCTCCATCGCAGCACCGCTGACCCCACACTGTTTATTAGTCCGCTAGGCCAGACTTTCGCCACTGTTCTGGTTTACGTCGACGATCTGCTCATTGAGTCGTCAGACACGGCTGCCATCGAGCATGTCAAGGACCTGCTGCACGTCGCCTACCAGATGAAGGACCTTGGGTCTGCTAGAGTCCTCCTGGGCATGGAGCTTGATCATGATCGTTCCCAGGGCATCCTACACATCCACCAGGCCGCCTATGTGCAGACACTGTCCACCCGCTTTGCGGAGGACCTGCCACTCATGCCGAGCGCATCCTCACCCATATCACCCGATGGCCAGGTGAAGCTGAAGAGTCCTGACCCAGCCGTTACGGGGGAGCCAATTGACGTAACCACGTACCTGCGAGTCATCGAGTCACTGACGTTCCTGGCGACGCCCCCAGTCATCGAGTTCGCCGTCAACCTCCTGGCCCAGTTGTCTCAGGAGCCGCATCAACTCCACTACGAGGCCGCGATGTGAGTACTGCGCTATGTTGTCTCGACTCCTCGGCGAGGTCTCATGTTCCGCCGTCAGCCGTATGTTGTTGCAGTGGGCTACACCGATAGTGACTGGGCCGGCAGTCCGGATGGTAAGAGTCGCACAGGCTGGATCTTTCTGATTGGCGGCACTGCTGTGTCCTGGCGCAGTGGCAAGCAGGGGTGCGTTGCACGCAGTACTGCTGAGGCTGAGTATGTTGCTCTTGGCTCAGGCGCATGTGAGAGTGTGAGGTTGCGTCGTCTGTTGTCCGAGTTGCGTCAGCCCGTCGCATCCATCAAGTGCCATGGCCATCGCCAACAATGACGGCGTGCATCACACACGCACAAAGCACATCAGCGTTGAGTATCACTATGTGTGTTCGTTGTTGCATGACGGCACCATTAGCATCGTGTGAGTTGAGACAGCATGGCAGTTGGCTGACTTCTTGACCAAGGCATTGAAGCACGACTCGTTCAAGAAGGCTGTGGGTTCAGTCGGCATGCGTCTGTGATTGACTCTCTCTGTCCCTGCTTGCGTCTCTGCTTGGCCTGGGGGAGTTTAGTCGTTGAATGTGTCTCCGCCCGCACATGTGCACTACGCCTGTGAGTCATGGGGGAGTGTTGGTTTTCGTGCATCTCTCGTTGTACTCTGTTGTGTCCTCCCGGCTTGTGTAAATCGGCGTGCAAATGACTGACGGCGAGACTTGACGCTGCTGGAGTGTTGCTCGGTGGAGTTGACGCACGCTGAGGCCCACTCACCCGTTGCTGGAGCCTCCTCCCTCTGGCCATGTGCTCAGCTCCATCAGCAAGCCTCCTTGGTGGTCGGGCCGCCAGCGGTCACTTCCATTGCAGATGCTGAGTGCATGCACCTGCGTTGTGTCTGGCTGTGGCATTTTGTTTGCAGCATCATGCGGTGCCTAGGGTCCATGTCTCCTACTGTATGGCCTTGTTTGGCATCGTTGACTATCGTAGGCACTGCTTGGGTTCGGGCAGCCATAAATTCCTTGTAGCTATTCTTCTAGCTGATTCTGACCGCAAGAATGCGTTTGTAGCGTCGGTGTTATGGTATGGTCCAGTTTTCAGGCAAAACGGACGACGCCCGGGTTTTGGGCTTCCGGGCGTCTAACGAGGCTCATCGAGAAAACCCTGCCTGCCGGAAAGTAGGTCTAGCACTATTTTCTGGTTTGTTCATTCGGTGAAAATGCCGATTACCCCCTGTTTTGTCACCCTTGACCCTCATATACCCCTCCGTCGGAACAATAAGCCCCATCCGCCCCTCCGTCGGAACGATAAGCCTCATTCGCCCCTCCGTCGGAGCGATAAGCCTGAACCGCCCCTCCGTCGGAACGATAAGCCTCATCCGCCCCTCCGCTGGCACGATAAGCCTCATTCGCCCCTACCCTCGAACAATAAGCCCCATATACCCCTCGATCGGGTTTCGAAGTTGAACCGTGGAAAATTCAGTAAAAAAAGCCTAATATGCCCAAGGTTCCAGACGTGACGTGGGACGAATAGCGGAACGGAACCTTACCCTCGACAGCTGTTGCCGAACGTACATGCTTGG
>SZWC01006646.1:98160-110558 GCA_023375785.1 Penium margaritaceum
TAGGCTTACCGGCGTCCTCCGCGACTTGGTCGTCCACCATCCCGTCACGATGGAAGCAGGAGCTGAGGCAACATCCTCAGAGGGAGCGGTGACGCCGTCCACGACGACAATGCACAACTGAATGACACTGGAACACACTGGAGAGGAACCCTGCCGAAACTTGGCGTGGGAGTGGCGGACACACCGAGGAATACTGGACACGTAGGATTAGGGGACTGTCCGCCTTTTCCATTTGTCACACGCAACCTCCGCCTCTTCTGTGCATGTCTGAGTCGTCCGGCTGCACGTAATATTACCCCATGCAGTCGGTAACCCATGGGCATGCCCATGGGTACCGGCGGTTGAAAGGATGTTACAGCGTCGTGTGCACGGCAGCTCATCAAGGCGTGCCGCGGGAGTTGCGACTCAGACAGCTGTCGGATAGTCCAGCGGCGCAATGTCATTGGACGGTGACCGCTTGCTGCGCTGGCCAAAGCGTTCTTAGGCTCGGCGTCACGTTTCCATGCCTGTGCATGAACCTTGCCAGCTCACGGACGACGATGGCGCAGGGGGTGTTTCGATGTGACGAGGATAGTGCATGTGCGTTTCATACGGCCATGCAGACCTCCGGTGACTGCATTTACGGGTTTCGGGTGACGTTCACATTTCAAGTAGAAAATAAACATACCCACATAAAATGAGCACGTGATCCACGTTGAACCCCACATTGTCGAGTGCCGAAATGTGAACATCGTCGACATGACACACATGCACTCGTGTCAAGTACTGTCGTACAGTCCGGGTTTTCGAAATGAGGAGCAAATCACCGGAAAATTGAAATAATAATACCAAGACACCCCTCTCCGCTACAAACATTAACCATATACCGTCACATTACGACTTGGCAATTCCCAGGGGGTATATGGGGCTTATTGTTCAAGGGTGGGGGCGAATGAGGCTTATCGTGCCAGCGGAGGGGCGGATGAGGCTTATCGTTCCGACGGAGGGGCGGATCAGGCTTATCGTTCCGACGGAGGGGCGAATGGGGCTTATCGTTCCGACGGAGGGGCGGATGAGGCTTATCGCTCCGACGGAGGGGCGGATGGGATTTATTGTGCGAAACTGGGGGTATATAGTCACTCCGCCCTTGTTCATTAGCTGAGTAACAAGTTCTACACTAGTGGGGGGGAGCTAGAACTTGGAGGAGTCTCCCATTGTTGCTCATTCTTCATTCCTAATCAGTCACTTTCAGTTTTCAGCTACTTTCTGGCACTCACACTGGCGCGCACATTTCTGAGTAACAAACACAGAGCTTCCAGACTTAGACTCTATAGCAGCAAACTGAAGGGGCAGCAGACTTAAGCAACGAGCGTGGAAGCCCGCACGCTGCATCAACAACGCATGTTGCCCCAACCTGCTGCCTAGGTTATCTAGCTATTGGAACAACCGTTATTCATGTGTCTGGTCATGTGAGGAGTGAGCAACGATTAGGAGGACCGAGTGGTTGGTGTCCAAGGCTACGTTAGCGAGTGTGATTGACCACGAATATTTGGTATTCTCACAATTGAGATAGTAGGCACTACTGGAGAAGAAATTGTTGTGGTACAAGAGCATTTGATGATGCGTGATAGTCACAGATGCAACAAATGTTTGTAGCTGTTCCGTTTGAGCGACAACATCCATGCGCAACATGAGGCTAAGCCATGGTACTGCTGCTTAAGATGCTATTGTAATAGTAGTATAGCAACTCTCGGTCATGAAAATCCAGCGTGTTCCAATCTGGCTATCGCCACAGGTTTCATGAAATGTTGAAGAACGGCGATGAAGCAAGAAGGTCCTGAATAAAAGGCAACGCAAACTGTAGATCGTAGCTGCCATGTTAGAGTAGCCGACGAAATAGGCTGTTATGCTACAAGTATGTCTAAATGGGTCCATGGCCGAGAATCGGTTATGCAACCAGGTCCCAAGCTTCAGTTCCCCATCAGAACAGAGTGTTGGTTTTTTGCGCATCTCTCATTCTGCTCTGTTGTGTCCTCCCGGCTTGTGTACATCGGCGTGCAGATGACTGACGGCGAGACTCGTCGCTGATGGAGTATTGTCCGGTGGACCTGACGCACGCTGAGGTCTACTCGCAGTTTGCTAGAGCCTCCTCTCTCCGGCGACGTGCTCAGCTCCATCGACAGGCCTCCTCGGCGGTCGTGCTGCCGGCGGTCACTACCACCACAGTTGCTGTCTGCATACGTCCAACGCGTCCCATCGCGTCTGCATCGTCATGCTCTGCATAGGGTCCTTGTTGCATGTTGCATGGCCCTGTTCGGCGTCTTGGACCATCATAGGCACTGCCTGGGTTTGGGCAGTCATAACTCCTTGCTACTATTTTTCTAGCTGTTTCTGACCGCACGGCTGCGTTCGCAGCGTTGGTATTATGGTATGGTCCAGTTTTCAGGCAAAACGGACGACGCTCGGGTTTTGGGCTGTCGGTCGTCTGGCAGGCCTCACCGAGAAAACCTGCCAGCCTGAAAATAGAGCTCTTTTCTGATTGGCTGTTGAACTGAGTAACAAGCTCTACATAGCTGGGGGGATGCTAGTTCTTGGAGGGGTCTCCCATTCCGTCTCATTCTTGATTGCTAATCAGTTACTTTTAGTTTCCAGCTGCTTTCTGGCGCTAACACTGGCACGCGCACTTCTCAGTAACAAACCCAGAGCCTCCAGACTTGGTCTCTAGGGCAGCAGACTGAGGGGGCAACTGACTTAAGCAACTAGCGTGGAAGCCCGCACGCTGCATCAACAACGTTGCTGCCCCAACCTACTGCCTAGCATTTCTGTCTTGGTATCAGAACCAGAGCGTAGCAGCAACAGCAGAAGACTGACGTACAGGTGCCAGACAACGTCGGCGGACCTCCATACGCGCCAATGCAGGGGAAATGCTGCCGGATTTTTTCCGGCAGCATTGACCCGCCTGGTGGCGACGTCAAAATTTTTCCCACGGCCACTGGGCCAGGGGAAATGCTGCCGGATTTTTTCTGGCAGCACTGACCCCACGTTTGACGCGAGGAGGTGAGCGGCCAGCCACGTCAGGCCCTTGCAGGCGACGACGCACGCGACGACGTCCTCCAGGTGTGAATGACAGTAGCAGCCAGAAGCAGCAGCAACTTGTCGCAGTAGCGAGTAGTGGCAGCAGCAGCCAGCAGCAGCAGCTGGTAGCAGCAGCAGCTCGCAGCAGCAGCAGCCCGCAGCAGCAGCAGCCGCCAGCAGCAGCAGCGGCAGCAAGCAGCAGCCGGCAGCAGCAACAGCGTGCAGCAGCTCGCAGCAGCAGCAGCAGCCGGCGGTAGCAGCAGCAGCCGGCCGCAGCAGCATCAGCAGCAGCGGTTGCAGCAAGCAGCAGCAGCAGCTGCAGCAGGAGCAGTAGCCGCAGCCGCAGCAAGCAGCAATAGCAGCTACAGCAGCAGCAGCAGCCGCAGCTGCAGCAGCAGCAGTTGTAGTTGCCCGCAGCTCGCTACTCGCTGCGAGCAGCGAGCTCGCTGCCCGCTGCAAGCAGCAAGCAACGAGCTCGCTGCTCGCAGCTTGTCGCTCGCAGCGAGCAGCGAGCTCGCAACGACGGGCAAGACAAACAAAAAAAAACAAAAAAAATGCGCAGGCCCGCCCCCTTTTTCCTCCTGTTCGCTGCAGCCACAACAGCCGCAGCTGCAGCAGCAGCAGCAGCCGCAGCAGCAGCAGCAGCCGCAGCTGCAGCTGCAGCAGCAACAGCAGCAACGGCCGCAGCACGCAGCCGCGGCAGCTACAGCAGTAGCAACAGCCGCTGTTGCAGCCGCAGCAAGGAGCAGCAGCTGTTGCAGCAGCAGCAACAACCGCAGCCGTAGCCGCAGCAAGCAGCAACAGCTGCTGCAGCAGCAGAAGCAGCAGCCGCAGCAAGCAGCAGTAGCAGCAGCCAGCAGCAGCCGCTGCTGCAGCTGCAGCAAGCAGTAGCAGCTGCAGCAGCAGCAACAGCCGCAGCCGCAACCGCAGCAAGCAACAGCAGCTGATGTAGTAGTAGCAGCAGCCGCAGCCGCAACAGCAGCAGCAACCACAGCCACAACAACAGCAACAGCGACTGCAGCAGCCGCAGCAGCAGCCGCAGCCGCAGCCCCCTCAACAACAAAGCGGCAGCAGCAGCAGCCATCGCAGCATCAGCAGCAGCAGCAGCCGCAGTAGCCGCAGCAGCCACAGCAGCAACGGTGCCAGCACCAACAACACCGCGGCTGCAGCCCCACAACAGCGGCTGCATCCACCGCTGCTGATGTCAGCAGCCGTCCGCTACCGTCACTATTGACGTCATCAACCAAAAAAAACAAACAAACACAAGGGGGAAACCAGTAGCAATACACACACGCAGTAGCCTCTGCTGACGTCAGCCATCCTCGGCTGACATCACTGCTAACATCAGTAGCACTCAACACAAAAAAAAAACAAAACAAAAACAAAAACCAAAAAAGAGGGGGAAAACAACCAAGCCCCACTACACCATGGCTGGTAGCCCCGGTGAGGAGGGGTCCTCCTCTGTTGGAGGGACCCCTACCCCCCCTTTCCTGCAGCGACTGTAGCAGCAACAGCAGCAACAGCAGCAACAGCAGCAGCAGCAGCAGCAGCAGCCGCGGCAGTAGCAGCAGCAGCAGCAACTGCAGTAGCAGCAGCAACAGCAGCAGTAGCAGCAGCAACAACAGCACCAGCAGCAGCAGCAGCAACCCAGCAGCAGCAGTAGCAGCAGCCCACTGGGGTTGTTAGCGGCAATCCTGACCCCCTCGCTGCTCTTCAACACCAGCTCGCCGCCTTGACGCAGCAGCTTGCAGCGCTACAGCCAGTAGCCGCCCAGACTACCTCTAGTGTGCTACCGTCCTTCGTCCCTCCTGGGCACGCCAGTCCAGCTGTAATTGCTGCCACGTATTACCTGGCACAACAGCAGACTCAGCATCAGCGGCAGACAGTGACCTCTGTCCTTGGCCCCACTCCGGGTGCCTGTCGCAGGCAGAAGGACTTTGAGACGCCGCTGCCGCCGCTTCAGGCCGGCGAGCAGTTCCGGAGCTGGTAGCTCAACTTCCGGATCTGGGCGCAGGGTGAGGGCCTGTGGGCATACTACACCCTCCCTTACGATGCCACCCAGGCGGACCAGTTGTATGACGCTGGTCGCGCGGTCCGTGCCCTTGTCCCAGTCGCCCCTCCAGCTTCCCGCTTGGCCCTAGAGCCTTTCCTCGGCGACTTCACTGCAAGCGACATCCCAGGCCTTGCAGCCACATGGCATGTCCTCACCAGGCCCCATCGCCTGTCCATTGATGCTGAGATCAGCCGTCTGCTCCAGGAGTTCAACTCCCTGCACATGGGGGAGACCGAGACGGTCACTATCTACTGGCAGCGGGCGGAGGACATCCTTCGTCGTCTCGGCAAATATGCTCCGCCCCCTCTGTCCGCGCTCCTCACCATCAAGCGCGGCGCCACCAGCACGTACGCGGACATCTTCGTACACTACCCCCAGGACGTCCTCTCCACCATGGCGGCCCAGGGCACCCTCATGCCCTGGGCATATGAGCTCTTCCTCCGCATCGAGGAAGCTCGCCAGGAGTCCCAGATCCATCGCACGGAGGCCTTTGCATCCCCTGTCGTTGCCTCCCCTGCCGTTTCCTCCCCTGTCGTCGCCTCCGTGGCCGTCGCCTCCCCCACCGCAGCTACCTCATCGTCTTCGGGGAAGAAGAAGAAGAGCCAGAACAAGAAAGGCAGGGGTCTGCCACAGCAGCAGTAGCAGCAGTCGTCGACCGGGTCCAGCAGTGGTGGCTCGGTCTGCCACAACTGTGGTCAGCCCGGGCACGGGTGGTACACGTGCCCGCTCCCGACAGACGAGGCGCGCGTCATCGCCACCATGCGTCCCCAGCGGGAGCGCCGTCTTGCCTCTGCCGCCGTCGCTGCTGCTGGCCCTTCCACTCCGACCTCGTCCAGCAGCTCTGCCACTCCGACACCTCCGCCTGTCCCACTGACACCCGCGCCGCAGCAGTACTACCAACAGCCGTCGCCGCCTCCGCTTCCTTCGCCGGCTCATTCCTCCTACTACCTGGGCTCTGGAGCCGTCACCCCGCACTCCGTCTACACTCTCGGGGCGTCCTCCCGTGAGCGTCAGCTGGAGCAGTTCATCGCGCTCCAGCTTGGCCTGCCTCGCCCTCCTCCCCAGGGAAGTGCTAGTTGCATCACCTCCTGCCTTCCTGCCCATCCCTGCATGACTGAGACTGAGCTACGGTCGTGTCCCGTCTCCTCGTCTGTCTTGTCGTCTCCCATGGTCCCCTCCAACCCCCTCCTTGACGACATTGCGTGGCTTGACGATTGGCAGTCTCGTTTCGCGCCTCCTTCTACCGTGTCCGCGTCCCTCGCTTGCTACCATGTGACCGTTAGCGATCTGGCGACCCCTGTCCAGGACCCTGCTGAGACCTGGATCATTGACTCCGGGGCCACGCATCACATGACTTCCTCTCATGAGGCCTTCAGTATGCTCGGCCCTATAGGTGATGTCTCCGGTGTCCGGACGGGTTCCGGACAAGTGTTGCCTGTCCGTGGTGTTGGCGTCGTTCGTTTCCGTGGTCCTGCCGGTGACATTTTTCTGACCGATGTCCTCTTCGTCCCCAGTCTCGAGCTCAGCCTCTTGTTCGTGACTGCCCTTCACCGCATGAGCATGGACGTTGTGCACTCACGTGGTGTTGGCACTGTGTCGTTGCGTCCGTCTGGTCTTGTCGTCCTGCACGCCACCGCCCGTGGCAACCTGTGGCATGTTCCCCGTGTCTCCTCTTCTCCTCTCGTCTCCTCCCCGTCGGCCGCCACAGGCCATGTGTTTGTCACCAGTACGCTGTCTCCTCAGCACACCCGCCTCTTGCACCGCCGCCTTTGCCATGTCCACTCTGCCGCCGTAGAGAGCATGCTCCGCACCCAGCCAGCCAAAGGCCTTGACCCGGAGACTTTCCCTCTTCCGTGTCCCACTGAGTGCATTCACTGCGCTCAAGGGAAGATGCACCGGTCCACGTACCCCTTGTCTCCCTCCCGTGCCTCCGCCCCTCTCAACCTTGTCCACTCGGACGTCATGGGCCCTCTCCCCACCGAGTCAATCGGTGAGCATGGCCGCTATGTCCTCACCCTCACGGATGACTATTCTTGCTACCGCTCGGTCTTCTGCCTCCGGCAGATGAGCGATGTCACCCGAGCCATTCAAGACTGGCTTGTCCTCGCGGAACGCGAGTGTGGCCGCTCTCTTCGCCGCTTTTGCTCCGATCGCGGTGGAGAGTACATGGGTGAGGCCACGTCCCTTCTCGCCTCCCACGGGGTCCACCATGAGACGTCGGCGCCCTACACACCCGCCCAGAATGGCGTATCCGAGTGGTGGAACCGTACCATGGCGGACGCCGTCCGCACCATGCAGGTCGAGTCCGGACTCTCTGATGGCTTCTACTTTGAAGCCATGGCCTACATGACCTCGGTCTGGAACCGGATTCCTCACGGTCCCCTTCCCCGCCAGTCTACGCCATACCAGCACTTGTGCGGTCGGCGCGCTGACCTCCGCCCGGCTCGCGTCTGGGGCTGCGTGGCCATTGTGTGGCTGCCCGCCCCACAGCAGGGCGGCAAGCTCGCCCCCCGCGGACGCCCCTGCACCTTCCTCGGTGTGTCTCGTCAGTCTAAGGCCTGGCGCTTCTGGGACCCATCCCGACACTGCATCGTCGAGTCCCGCGATGCCCTCTTCTTCGAGGATCTGTTTCCCCGNGATGGCTTCTATTTTGAAGCCATGGCCTACATGACCTGGGTCTGGAACCGGATTCCCCACGGTCCCCTTCCCCGCCAGTCCACGCCATACCAGCACTGGTGCGGTCGGCGCGCTGACCTCCGCCCGGCTCGCGTCTGGGGCTGCGTGGCCATTGTGTGGCTGCCCGCCCCACAGCAGGGCGGCAAGCTCGCCCCCCGCGGACGCCCCTGCACCTTCCTCGGTGTGTCTCGTCAGTCTAAGGCCTGGCGCTTCTGGGACCCATCCCGACACTGCATCGTCGAGTCCCGCGATGCCCTCTTCTTCGAGGATCTGTTTCCCCGCGACCTCATCCGCTCCGACTCGTCCGTGTCCCTCCCGTCGCGTGGGGGAGTGGTGAGTCCCTCCTCCGTCCTGTTGCTTCCGGGTTACACATCACTCCGTCCCTCTGAGCCGGTAGCCCCTGTCGCGTCCTCTGGCCCTTCCGGGCCAACAGTCCGAGTAGCGTCCGCTGGCCCTCCCGGGCCAGCAGTCCCAGCCGCGTCCGCAAGCACCTCGGAGCCAGCTGTCCCCATCGAGTCCGGTGGCCCCTCCGAGCTGGCAGCCCCAGTCGCGTCCGGAGGGACAACTGGCTCCTCCGGGCCGGCAGCCCCAGTCGCGTCCGCTGGCCCTCCCGGGCCAGCAGTCCCAGCCGCATCCGCTAGCCCCTCCGGGCCAGCAGTTCCAGCCGCGTCCGTCGGCACCTCCAGGCCGACAGCCCCAGTCGCGTCCGCTGACCCCTCCGGGCCGACAGCCCCACTCGCGTCCGCTGGCCCCTCCGGACCGGCCTCCCCAGTTGCGTCCGCTGGCTCCTCCGGGCCAGTAGCCCCGTCCGCCTCCGTTGGCCCGTCAGACCCAGTGCCATCTCCTGCCCGACTGCGCTACACACGTGGCCCAGGCGGCAGCCTCCGACCTCTGCCGACAATGAGCGCGCAGACCGTCGCACCACGTCCCGTGGCGCCTCGACCCCCTTTGGCTCCACGTGTCTCCTCCACTCCCACGGTCGTGAGTGGGGACCCTGGCACGAAGGCTCTCGGCCTGACCACTTCATCCATCATCGCAGACCTTCACCCAGCCTCTGCACTGGGCTACGCCATGCTTCATCACGAGCATCGGCATGCTGTCATGGCTGCACTCGCCCGCATCCCACCTGGAGCTCGTGATGCACACGCCCTCTCAGTCCGGTCCACAGTACGCACGGAGGACCCAGCCACCCTATGCGAAGCTCGAGCCTCTCCTTAGGCCACACATTGGGATACTGCCTGTGCCAAGGAGCTCGCTACTATCCGGAAGCACCACATGTATGACCTCATCGACCTCCCTCCAGGTCGGAAGGCCATTGGTGCCAAGTGGGTCTTTCGGCGCAAGTGGAAGCCTGACAGGTCATTGGACAAGTACAAGGCCCGCCTCACAGCAAAGGGGTTTGCTCAGGTCCCTGGAGTCGATCACGACCAGATCTTTGCCCCAGTCGGTCAATTCTCCACTAGCCAGGCGCTCTTCAGCATGGTTGCCCAGCATGGGAGCTGCATCAGATGGACGTGAGCAACGCGTTCCTCCATGGCTCACTGGAGGGTGAGAAGCTCTACATGACGCAGCTCCGAGGCTTCGACGACGGCACTGGGAGAGTTTGGCGGCTGCGGAAGGCCCTCTATGGCCTGAAGCAGTCCCCTCGGTGCTGGAGCCAGGAGATCAGCAGCAAGCTCCTCCGTGGCGGCCTCCAGCGCAGCACCGCTGATCCCGCTCTGTTCGTCAGCCCGCGAGGTCGGACCTTTGCCGCAGTTCTGGTCTACGTCGACGATCTCCTCATTGCGTCGCCAGACACGGCCGCCATCCAGCGTGTCAAGGACTTGCTGCACGCCGCCTACCAGATGAAGGATCTCGGGTCTGCCCGAGTCTTCTTGGGCAAAGAACTCGAGCATGATCGCTCCCAGGGCATCCTGCACATCCACCAGGCTGCCTATGTGTAGACCATGTCCACTCGCTTCGTTGAGGACCTGCCCCTCGTGCCTAGTGCATCTTCACCTATGTCACCCAACGGCCAGGTGAAGCTGAAGAGTCCTGACCCAGCTGTTGTGGGGGAGCCAGTTGATGTGACCACGTATCTGCGTGTCATCGGGTCACTGATGTTCCTGGCGACGACGACGCGTCCAGACATCGCGTTCGCCGTCAACCTCCTGGCCCAGTTCTCTCAAGAGCCGCGTCACCTCCACTTCGAGGCCCCGATCCGAGTACTGCGCTATGTTGTCTCGACCCCTCGGCAAGGTCTCATGTTCCGCCGCCAGCCGTCCGTCGTCGCAGTGGGCTACACCGACAGTGACTGGGCCGGTAGTCCAGACGGTAAGAGTCGCACGGGCTAGATCTTTCTGATCGGCGGCACAGTTGTGTCCTGGCACAGTGGCAAGCAGGGGTGCATTGCACGCAGCACTGCTGAGGCTCAGTACGTGGCCCTTGGCTCGGGCGCGTGTGAGAGTGTGTGCTTGCGTCGTCTGTTGTCCGAGTTGCGTCAGTCTGTCGCATCCATCACCTTGCATTGTGACAATGAGAGTGCCATGGCCATCGCCGACAATGACGGCGTGCATCACACACGCACAAAGCACATCAACGTTGAGTATCACTATGTGCGTTTGTTGTTGCATGACGGCAGCATCAGCATCGTGTGGGTTGAGACAGCACGGCAGCTGGCTGACTACCTAACCAAGGCACTGAAACGGGACTCGTTCAAGAAGGGTGTGAGTTCAGTCGGCGTGCGTCCGTGAGTTGCCCTCTCTGTCTCTGCCTGCGTCTCTGCGTTCCCTGGGGGAGTCTGGATGTTGACCGTGTCTCTGCCCACCCATGTGCACTACGCTTGTGAGTCATGGGGGAGTGTTTGTTTTTTGCGCATCTCTCATTCTGCTCTGTTGTGTCCTCCCGGCTTGTGTACATCGACGTGCAGATGACTGACGGCGAGACTCGTCGCTGATGGAGTGTCGTCCGGTGGACCTGACGCACGCTGAGGTCTATTCGCAGTTCGCTAGAGCCTCCTCTCTCCGGCGACGTGCTCAGCTCCATCGGCAGGCCTCCTCGGCGGTCGTGCTGCCGGCGATCACTGCCACCGCAGTTGCTGTCTGCATACGTCCAGCGCGTCCCATCGCGTTTGCATCGTCATGCTCTGCATAGGGTCCTTTTTGCATGTTGCATGGCCCTGTTCAGCGTCTTGGACCATCATAGGCACTACCTGGGTTCGGGCAGTCATAACTCCTTGCTACTATTTTTCTAGCTGTTTCTGACCGCACGAATGCGTTCGCAGCGTTGGTATTATGGTATGGTCCAGTTTTCAGGCAAAACGGACGACGCCCGGGTTTTGGGCTGTCGGTCGTCTGGCAGGCCTCACCGAGAAAACCTGCCAGCCTGAAAATAGAGTTATTTTCTGATTGGCTGTTGAACTGAGTAACAAGCTCTACATAGCTGGGGGGAGGCTAGTTCTTGGAGGGGTCTCCCATTGTGTCTCATTATTGATTGCTAATCAATTACTTTCAGTTTCCAGCTGCTTTCTGGCACTAACACTGGCGCGCACACTTTTGAGTAACAAACCCAGAGCTTCCAGACTTAGTCTCTATGGCAGCAGACTGAGGGGGCAGCTGACTTAAGCAACTAGCGTGGAAGCCCGCACGCTGCATCAACAACGCTGCTGCCCCAACCTGCTGCCTAGCATTTCTGTCTCAGAGTGTACAAGGACATAAGGGGGAGGCTCTTCCCTCACAAGTCGAATACGAATAGGTGTCGGGTTGGTAGGACTTAGCTCTGTGAAACGAGCCGCACCCGTGCGCCATGCATGACGTGAGCTTGGAGCCACCTCCAAGGTCGAGCCGGACCCGTTGGGTTGAGTGGGAGAGCGGCTGTTGCCGAGAAACTTCGGCATTATGATCCCTAGCATGATGAGCAACACGTGGCTAATCCAACACAAGCACAAACTATACAACCATGTATTCCACATCATGCTAAGGTGTATGTGGATATGCAAGCAAAAGCATATATGAGCATTGATTCGATATGATCCATGTTCTAAGTTTATAGAACTGCTAGTTCGCCCTAGGGCATGAGCCTCAAGCTCCATTAATGAAAGAATGGATACATATGAAATGATGAGAATTCTTGGAAAGCTTCAGAGTTTTGTTGCGTTTAGGATCCACTTGTTCTGTGTTCCAACCATGTTACTTCACTCTCATGTTGTAGTGCCTGTGTGTAGAGGCAAGTGGATCATGGGTACATTAAGCAAATTATTCCTTGTACAGCAAACCCAGCAAAACGTTGCTGATCACACTCCTGGCCCACCATAGATGGATGGTTTTGTTGTGCTTTGTGCCGTTCCTGTACAGTTTACTGTGACCACTCGGCCGTGTCCATACTCGTGCAGATCCCTGAGGCAGGCGGCCCTGGTGACACCGGCGCGACGACAGGCGGCGGACTACCCGTCTGGAGCTGACCGACCACTGTTCCAGAGCCCCAAATGTCACCGGGACTCCTTCCTGTGCTTTCTACGTCTTGCAGGCGCCTTTCGGCGGACTGGGCATGAGGCCCATTTGCATGTTTTTGCATTATATACTCGCTGTCAGTCAATGGATGCATGCATGTGACCAGTCGTTGCGTGCGTCTTTTGATT
>SZWC01006646.1:125921-137781 GCA_023375785.1 Penium margaritaceum
CCCCCCCCCCCCCCCCCCCCCCAACTCCCCTGGTTATGTCCGCCCCTTCTCCCTCCCAGTCAGCATAGGTGGTGTGCGGCTGTTGTTATCTGCAGACCTGCTTGTCCAGAGGTTTATCTGTCTTGAAGTGGGCAATCTGTTCCTGATAGTCGTCGCTGTGCTATGGTTGTGCCTGTCAGATATTCCTGGCTTGTGCTGGTCTTGTGTGTCGTCTTCTGTGACAGTGAGTCCTCTTCCCGACACCTGTGCTGCACTGTGCATGGTGGCCTTGTGCCCTCCGTTTGCCTCTTCCTCCTCTCTGCTTGGACTTCTCCCTGGGCAGCAACTGAAGCCTTTTTCAGCCTGTCTTTTTTTCCATGATTCATGGTTGCTGGCTCGTGCGGTGGTGGTGGTGGCGGCCTGTCAGATTTTTGAGAAGAACCCGACGGTGATCAAGAACTTTGGCATCTGGCTGCGCTACCAGTCACGCACGGGCTATGCCAACATGTACAAGGAGTACCGGGACACCACACTCAACGGTGCTGTCGAGCAGATGTACGACGAGATGGCCTCGCGTCACCGCGTCCGTTTCCCGTGCATCCAGGTGTGCGCTTCCTCCTTCCCTCACCTCTCTTGAGTTCCCCACCTCCTTTTCCCTGTGTGGTGAGCGGTGGTGGTGCAGCTTGTGGGGTCTGGGTCTCGCACGTGCGCACTGCCACTGCTGAAAGTGGGTATGTGTGCTGTGTGGTCATGCCCGTGCAGTGCCCCATTGGCGTGCAAGCGTGGCATGTTGGGCCGCTCCCCTCACCGCTACACAGTGGTGGTGAGGGGAGCAGTGAAAGCTGGAGGTGTGAGACCCGTTCTCATCTAAGCTGAGATCTTGACTTGCAGGAAGCGTAGTGAGGAAAGCCCGTCACACTGGACGTACTCTAGTTCTACGCGCAAGAGCTGGCTGTGCAATCTTTCTCCCCGCATGTTGAGCCTCCTATGGGGTGTTTTATCCGGCATCCTGTGGGGTCACAGGATGCCGAATGTAACAGCTCGTAGGAGGCCTGTGCATGGCCTGTGCATGTCATGGCTTGTGCACCTTGTGCACCACCATCCATGGGGCTTCATCAATGTTCCAGGTCGCATTAAGGAAGTTTGTCCCTTTGGAGGGAGTGAGGAGGGAGGGAGGGAGGGAACGGCAGGTAGGGAGGAGAGAGTGGAGTGGACGGGTGGTGTGCAATTGGTGCGCTGTGCACATGGAGGGTTCATCAGGTCACACGATGGATGTGAGCCACTACTCGTTCCTCTCACCCATCAATGGCGGGTCGCAGACTGCTGGGCCTCCACCCCCCACACGCAATGATGGTGCAGCCATAGTGTGATGAGGTGTGCTTGCGCCGAAAGTACCAACCCATTTCATATCACTGTGGCTGAGAAGGCAATGGCCCAGTCCATGTGCAACGTAAGCAAGCTTGGTTGTGCGACTGGTGTGAACCAGTGTGCGCTTGGTTCTGCAAGTGGTGATGCAGTCTGAGCCTGGTGGCGTTGACTGCGTAGCAGGACCCTCTGACCAGGCTGGCCCCTGAAATTGGATGGCCAAAAGGTTCGTGTTTTAATTGCGACACACCTGTGCACTTCCAGACAAACCAACCACCACAGGCCCCCACCGGGAACAGTGTACACGTTGGTGCCCCCCACCCTCTTCATACTGCTTTCACTCACCAGTGCTTGCTGTGCTGCTGCTGCTTATGACTCTGCCGTGCTACTGTGCTCTTCTTGCTTTCGGGGAGCCTTCTTCAGATCATCAAGACGGCGGTTCTGGAGAACGAGCAGTGCAAGCGCGACAACACGCTGCAGTTCCACACGGAGAAGCTGCGCTTCCCTCTGCCATTCAAGAAGATCCGCGCATCATC
Source organism: Penium margaritaceum (assembly GCA_023375785.1). Classification (NCBI taxonomy): domain Eukaryota; kingdom Viridiplantae; phylum Streptophyta; class Zygnematophyceae; order Desmidiales; family Peniaceae; genus Penium; species Penium margaritaceum. The sequence goes on from SZWC01006646.1 coordinate 127,802, forward strand.
GCGTGTGCGCCGCACCACATTCAAGGCCAAGCGCCCCACCACCTTCCTGTGAAACCCGCCATTGCCGTCAATTTCGCTAGAGGTCTCACCTTGACGACTGCCTCTGAGCCGTCGCTTGTGGCCATGGAGCTGCTGGGCAGATGGCTTGGCAGGACTGGTCTTGTGCTTTTTGAGGTGGAAAAATGGAGTGGATCCATAATTTGTGGAGTTTCGATATGGGTGTATGGTGTAAGCAGCAGTGTTTGTCACAAGCTCAACCTGTTCCCCTCCAAAAGCCTGAATCCTCCATTAGTGTCTACTATGGCCATAAGTACGAATGAGCAAAGGTTGACTTGATCGTATTCAAGCCAGAGAAAGGCAGAAGTCGTGTAGCAGCAATGTTGGTGTCTTCACGCAGGTGTTATTCATTCTCTTTTAGACCGGCGGGGGCCATTATCGAACCATTCTGTGTAGATGGTGATATGTTTGAGTGGGTGGACATACACCAGGGAATTATAGCTCCTGTAGTGTGCTTGGTCAGGAGATGCGAATTCTGAGCAGCTGGGTGGAGCAGGGTTTTGGGCTGATGAGTGAGTCCAGCTAAGGATATCATGCACAAGGTGAGGCTGCTGGCACACATGGGTTAGAAGAAACCCTTTTGGGACAACTCTGTGAGTGGCTGTTGCTGGAGAATTCCAACATCACGAGCAAGACATGAGCAAGACCAATACCTGGCAAAAAACCTGCTGTGGTGTGAGTTGTCCCCGCCTGTTTGTACATCTTGCTCTGGCAACTTGGCCGTGTCCATGCTCATACGGATTTTTCATGCGGACCCAGCTGGCGTCGGAGCGCTGACAAGTGGTGGCTCCACCAACCTGCAACTGCCAAACAGTTGCAACAGAGTCCCAGGTGCTTGTTGGGGTCCTGTGTGGTTCTTCTGCAGTCACTAGAGTTTTCTTAGTGGATTGGGTCTTGAGCCCGATTGTTGAAGCTCGTTGGCCACTCACAACTCTTTGACCTCTTGTCTCCCACATTCTCCACACACATGTACAAATTAAATGACCATGGCTTCACCTAGGGAAGCGTAAGGCGTGCTCGCTCTGATTGGAGCCTCTGATGTCATCTAGCTGTTGCTTGACCCAGGCGTGCCCACTTGCACATATGTGGCCATTGCATGACTCTCTATGACTCTGTGTTGCGGTAGATGCTAGGGCTCGTACATTCTCACCGCCGTGCCCTGCATCATGTTTGCTCTGGCCTTGAGTGTTCTCGGGGAGAACACTCACGGTTCTGTACGTTTCCCGGGTGCTGATCGTTTAGGGGCCACCGTGCCGGCTTTGGCCGTGCACTGGTGAGCAGCCCTCGGATTATTCCGAGTGGTCAGGCTCGACCCCCGGGTGGCGGCACTCACCCACCCGAGCGTGATGCTCGGTGTGGGTGCGTGCTCACCGGTGCTTAGCTTGCTCGCTCCCTTCACTCGTATTTTGTCTTGGTTGAGTGCAACGTTCTAAGGCAAGGTTACCGCATCCATGGCGTGTCTTGCGCCCCATTGCTCTCACCCGCCTCGTCTCATACAGCTTAACGAGGGAACTGCCTAGCAACTACTGGTATCAGAGGAGCAGGGGGCAACCCCTGCACATCGCGAATCCTGGAACTGTGACTCAGATGTCGAGGGCTCCTCGACAACCCCGTGGTGCTCTACCACCGCCCACTCTCGTTGGGCACGTCGTCTCTTCGCCGCTGCTCATTCACCTGCCTATGTGTGGCACATCTCCCGCCACTTCTTAACAGGGCAGTGCTCCGCACTCGCACATGTCTTCGCCGATTTCCGCTTCGGCAATCTTATCAAGCTGCTCACCTCTTTTGAGCCGCCGCCCGCACTTCATTGTTTGCCTACGCACGAGCCTATAGTTCTCGTGCCTCAGCACAGAGCGTGGCACTCTTGCCACGTGGCACTTTCGCCACAGCCGACGCCCACCACAGCAGCCGTCCTTGGCCATCGCTGCTCCTACAGCAGCACCACCGGTGCTGCCGTCTTCATACCTTCGCGGCAGCGAGTCTAACGATCTCTCCGGCCTACACCCATTACCCCTTTGGGGCAGAGGTACGTGTCTTCCATCCAAGCACTCCGGCTTGGGCCTCACTTTTAGGCGCTCCCTATTGTGCCCTCTGGTCTTGCCTGCTAGCATCTTGCAGCAGCTAACCTCTTGTAGCATCTCACTCATTGCACCGAGTTCATTCCAAGGTCCATCACGTTGCTCTCACACAACAAGGGACCCGGTGCTGAGAATTGCACTCTCAGTGATCCACATCTCTCTTGGCTGCGACAGCAACCCTAACCCTCTTGGCCTGGAGTCTCCTCCTCTTGACGGTCCTCTGGACGAGGAGTTGGACTCTCCACGCACAGTCGCTCGGTGCGCAAATCCTAGGTGGGAGGATCAGAGAGTCTTTGACGAACCTCCACCGAGCGACGACGACACATTGCTGGGGTTTCGCATGCTGGATAGCGCGTACTAGCGTGAGGAGCTTGCTGCAGCTGACGAGCGCGAACGTGAGGAGTGTGAAGCAGACATAAACCGGCAAGTCTACACGCCGGACGACCTACCTCCTTCACCGCCCCTATCTCCAAGGATGCAACCTCCTCATAAACCGACAAGTCTACACATCGACTCCATTGTCTTAGCTGGAGCCATTCTTGATGCAGCTGTAGGTGTCGCTGCAACCTTCGCTGCCACGACCAGAGCCTGCCGTGCCCCGACACAAATGGCCGTCGGCCGTGCAGCTGAGGCCTACTCACACGCTGCAGCTTCTCTCACCCTGCTTACAGTTGCCGCCGCAAACATTGCCACACAGGTCACAGCAGCAGCCGCCTCCGTTGTCACAGCAACTTCCACTGTAGCAAACGCCACATCTACTGCTGATTGATCCATTCGGGCATCTACTACCATAGCAGTGGTGACACCTACCGGCGCTCCACGAGATACCACGCAGCACATCACCACTGGTGTTCTTATAGCATCAACTTCAGCTACAGTTACTGGAGCCACAGTTACGGGGGTCCTGTGTCTCATTGTGGCGGTCGCGGGCTGGATGGTGTTCCCATTCTCTTCAGCCGCATCAGTGGTTCCTCCACTCTTCACCCTTCTTCCGCGCCACCAGCTCGGTGAGCACTGCACAGCATTGCACTGCACTGCATTGTACTGCATTGCACCGCATAGCATTGCACTGCACCTTCTCTCATCCCTCTAGAACTCGCTCGTTTGCATTCTTGATTTCCTCCTGTCATCATGCCTAAGCCAGAGGAGACTATAGAGGCCCTTTAGGCCGCTCTTAGTGAAGCACAAGCAGAGCGGCGAAAGGAAGAAGATGAGCTCTATCAGGGACGGGAAGCACAACAGGAGCTGGCGGCCGTAGTGGCCACATTAGTCATTGAGCGTCTGCGTACCATCCCAGGTCTTGGTGCAGTACTTCCCTCTACAAAGTCAAGCTCAGCAGATTCTTCAGCTCTAGCCAGTGGTAATGTCGCCAACTCCTCATCCCACGCTCTCTGAGTAGCAGCATTCGCTCGCGCTCTTCTCCCTGCTAGGCAGAAGGACCTTGAGACACCGCCACCACAGTTTACATCCAAACTCACCTTCACATCCTGGGAGACGCGCTTCAGTGCATGGGCCCAGGGTGAGCCGCTCTGGGAGTATTACTCCCCTGCCAAGCCGTCGTTCGTACCTCAGCTAGCTGAGGCTGCTCGTGCATTACGAGCCCTCATCAATGCAGGCCCGGACAGTCTCCTTGATGACATTGGTACATACAACGCGGACCCCTCCTGCGGCATCCTCGCTGATCGGCGCTTATGCACTCGTGTGCCGCTGCAAAACAGTGACTGGGCATGCCGTTCAGAGTGCCCTCACTGTCCAATTCAACACTCTGTAGATGCGAGCGGACGAGACGGCAGATGAGTATTGGGCGCGCAGTCAACGTTTGGTGAGGGATCTTGGCCGGGCAGCCCCTTGTCCCCTCTCTGTCTGCCTCTCTATTGTTTCTGGACTCATCCCTGAGCTGTCAAACCTCTATCTCCACGTCTCTCAAGTAGAACTCGAGCGCCTTGCCTCTACGCCCAACCTGCTGACTCTCCACCTAGGATCGGCCCCTCTTTGAATTCACTGCCTCGCAGCTCACAGACCGGTGGAACGCCCTGTAGAACAAACACATGCATCGCGTTGCACTCGCTGCTGTCACTACCTCTTCCTCATCCTCCTTTGTCGTAGTGACTTCCACTCCCTCCTCCTCTCAGGCTGTCGCTCATCCCACTCAAGCTGCTTCTCGTAGGGGGGGTGGTGGCTCCGGCCGTGGTGGTGGTCGTGGGGGTAAGGGGCGTGGGGGTGGCCGCGCTGGCAAGGCCTCCGCCCCCGCCGAGGTCATCTGCTGGAACTGTGGCGCCACCGGCCACTCTGCGCCCAAGTGCCCGGCCCCACGTGACGACGTGCTCCTTGAATCCTCTATGCGCGCTCACTGGGCCTGCACAGGTGTCACTGCCTCCTCCGCCGCTGCTGCCGTGACTGTTGCGTCCTCCTCATCCTCCTCCTCTGCATCAGCGCTCTCCACCACTCTTGCCCCTCTCCAACTAACACCACCTGCGTCCACCCCTTGGGGTTGGCCACCTTCTGGCCCTCCATACTATGGTCCTCCGCCCTCTCACTACTCAGTGGCTCAGTGGGCTCGTGAGGATGGACACTTCTCCGATAGAACCTCCAACCGCTCCTCTGATCACCGTGATGAGTAGCGTACTCTTGAGCGTCGGCTGGCAGAACTTCTTCACCTTTGCTCTCACGGAGGTGAGAGTGTAAGTGGCCAGTCCCATGTGTCTGTCTGTGAGTCTGATGCTACTCTTCGTGGTGATGCTTCTGGTGGTGTTCAAGGGGACTTGCCTGCTGATCGTGCCTGGATTGAGCATTGGCGGTCCCACACATTCCCCACTCGTCTCGGTGGTCCGTCTTCCCTCTCCCCACGTGGTAGAATTGCTGTCTTTCTTGTCCTCCCATCCACTCGTGCATCCCTCGGTCTCTGGATCATTGATTCCAGGGCCATACATCACATGACCTCCTGTCGATCGTCGTCTGTGTCTCTCGGGCAAGTTCAGTCCGTCCGTTCTGTGCGCACCGGCTCCGACCAACTTCTCCCTATCCAAGGTGTTGGTGTCGTCCGTTTTGTTCGTCCTCGTGGCACTGTCTACTTGCCCGACGTGCTTTACGTACTCGATCTTGAAGTCCGTCTTCTCTCCATGACCACTCTTGACGACCAGGGCATGGACTTCTCGTCCAGCCACGGCTTGGCCTCCATCTCCCTGCGCTCTTCTAGTCGTGTCGTTCTTCCTGATGTGCACTGTGATCGCCTATTCCACGTCCCTCTCACGCTGCCATCGTCTTTCGCTGCATCTGCTTTTGTTCGTGTCGACCCCTCGCTGTCGCCTGATCATGCCGATCTCTTATATCGTCGCCTCTGTCACATCCACAGTGCCGCTATCCAGCGCTTTCTCCGCCTTCAACCAGCCCACGAACTTAACCCTGCCACGTTTGCACCGCCCTGCACGTCCTCCTGCCTTGACTGCGCCAGCGGCAAGATGCATCGCTCCCCGTTCTCCACTGCTGAGGCCACTACCTCCCATCCTCTTGACCTCGTCCATGTTGATGTCATGGGTCCGTTGTCCCAAGACTTCCTTGGTGGCCTTGGCCGTTGCGTCCTATGCTTGACCGATGACTACTCCCGATACCGCTGGGTTTTTGCCCTTCGCCACAAAAGTGAAGTCAATGAAGTCCTTGAGTCCTGGCTTCCATAAGCGAGTATCCCTGTCTCCGGCCCTTCCGCGTTTTTTGCAGCGACCGCGGCGGGGAGTTCTTTGGTCCCACCTCTCGCTTCCTTGAGTCCCGTTGTGTTAGGCTTGAGTCCTCTACCCCTTACACCCCCTAACAAAACGATGGGTCCGAACGTTGGAACCGCACACTTGCTGATCGTGTCCGCTCCCTCCTCTCCGCCTCCGGGCAGTCCCCTCTGTTTGCCTTTGAAGCCATGTCCTACATGACTTGGGACTAGAATCGCGTCCCTCATGGCCCGCTTCCCCACTCTATCACGCCCTTTTTGAATGGTGGACAGGCCAGCGTGCTGACTTCCGCCTTGCTCGTGTCTGGGGGTGTCCTACATCGGTGTGGGTCCCGGCGGACCAACGTGATTGCAAACTGTCTCCTTGTGGTCACCTGTGCGTCTTTCTGGGCGTCTCCCCATTCTCCAAAGCATGGCGCTTCTTGGATCCCTCCCGATGTTGTGTCGTTGAGTCCCGTGATGCGCTCTTCTTTGAACATCTGTTTGAGCGCGACATCCCCCACTTTGGCAGGTCCCTCTCTCCGCCCTCTCGAGGTGGGGGTGGTCCTTTGCCCTCTCGGCCTCTCGTTCTCCCCTCTGGACTTCCCTCACCTCCCTCTCTCGCGGAGGAGAGCAGCTCCCCCCGGGCTCCTCTCCCTCCTTGGGTTCTCCTCCCTCTGCCTTCGCTGCTCCTTTGGACTCGCCTCCGCCCATGCGGTCCCCTGACTCTTCTGACACTGTCTCACTTGAGCCCTCTGCTCCCTCGCCCTCTGCCTTGTCCTCTACTCCTGCGCCTAGCGCCACATCCGCGCCGCCTCCTGTCCTCTCAGAGCCCTCTCACCTCGTTGACTCTTTTTCTTCTTCTGTGCAGCCGCGTCCTGCTGCCTCCTCTTCTATCCCACCATGCTCACCCTGCACTCGTGGTTGAAGCATCCAGGCCCTTCCATCTCAGTCTCACCCTATTGTCTCTGGCGACCGTGGTCTCCGTGCCCTTGACCTTGCTACCTCTGCATTGTCTACAACGGCCTCTGTCATAAACCCCAGCATTGCATTTGGCTACTCTCTCGTCGCGCAAGAGTTTCACTCAGCTCTATCCTCATCTGTAGCTGGGTATGTTGCCTCATGCTTTGCTGTCGCTGGTATTTCTCCCCTTCCTCCCGAACCGTTGACTATACAGGGAGCCCTCACGGCTTTTGACTCCTCCCTGTGGGAGCACGCCATGAAAGCCGAGCTCGGCGCACTGTCTGAGCACGGTGTGTACGAGCTCGTCGACCTCCATGAATGACTCCTACTGGCAACACCACTAGTGGGGATCACAGCTGGCTGAAACGCCCTTACTGGAAACTGCACCTCCATCCGCCATCTCAAAGTATCCATGGTTCCAAACCATGGAGCCATGGACACTCCTTCCTTGCTTGTTAAGTGCCCATCCAGGGGCGCTTTGACTACAATTGGCAAGAAAGACCCTTCGTTGTGCTCGGGGTAGAATCGGTACGTCTCTTGTATCCGAGAGATACGCCTCCCACCTTTGCACGGCTGCATCTTTCTTGCCCGTGCATCGAATGACCCGGTTCTTCAAACTGAGTAACACGGTATTTCACGTAGGATAAAATGGGTAAAGAAAAAGAAACACATGAGGTCAGCATGATAACATAATCACTACCTCGACCGCCGGGTCCCATAACATCACCTACCCCTATAAAGACACATCGTCCCAATGCACTCCTGGTACAGTTTAAGGATCGGGTTGACCATACCGCCCCTATGGAAATCGGCTTTGGGGATCCACCAGTTGTGCTTTGGTCTAGAACTGAGCCATTACACGAGGTATTGCAACCCATTGCAGCGCCAACGGCACCCAAGAACCTTTTCCACAACATACTCTTCTCAATGTCCACCAAGACTGGTGGAGGTGGAGCGTGTCCACGCACCAAAAACAGTATGTCTGGCTCCTTATAGGCCTTGATGAGAGAAGCGTGGAACACTATATGGATCTTGTTGTGGTCCGGGAGCTCTAACTTGCAGGTCACTACATGCCGCTTCTCTTTAATCGTAAAAGGAGCCACCCACCAAGGCTTGAGCTTGTTGTTTCCCACCCCTGCCAGCTTTAGGTTCTGCAAGATCAGCAACATCTCTTTTCCTATGGGGAACTCCTTGGCTTTCCGGTCCTTGCCTGCTTGCCACTTCGTCTGCTACTGCGCCTTGTGAAGCGCATCACGTACGCCCCACCATATTTCCGTGAAATCATGTGCAAACTGCTGCACTGTGGATAGATGTGATCCCTTCGCCATGTCCGAGGGACATGCAAGTTGGAACCAATATACAACCTCAAAGGGAGACCTCCCCGTTGAGGTACATATTGCTGAGTTGTAGATGAACTCAACTTCCGATAGCTTACATTTCCATCTCACTGTCTGGCCCCAAGATCCCCCACAACAGTTGCTCCATGACCTGGTTGGTGAGCTCGGTTTGGCCATCTGTTTGCGGATGGCAGGCCAATGAAAGAGCCACATGGGCACCAAGCTTCTTCGAGAACGTCTCAGAGGACTTGGAGGTGAAGTGCTTGTCGTGGTTTTGAGACCATGCACTAGAGTCATTGAGTCGTGTCCTCTACTACAACCTTTTCTACGCACCGGATGAAGTGTGCCATTTTGTTGAACCTTTCCATCCCTACCAGCACCAAGGTGTTGGTACTGATGGACAGCGATGGACATCCACCTCGGATCCAGGTTGTTGAAGACACATACACCTCACAACTAGAGGAGCAACCCCTCAGTCCATGACAATGGATAGTGGTTCTACACTGTGATGTTGTGGAGCCCTTGGTATTCCACGCAAAACCTCAATTCTCTCAAATTTCTTTTTATTAGAAACATTTTGCAGATAAATGTGTATGTTCATACAATCACGGAAGGATGAAGCCTTGGTCCAGCAACTCCCCCAACTAAGTTTTTAAGCTCCGCAAGTTTTCCTGTGCTCATGCAGTTATAGAACTGCACTGTTGGTGATGAACAACCCTTGCACCACATCAATCTTCTTGTCAATGTCGCATTGCGATGGCAGCCTTTTTGGCAATGCCTCTGGAATATAATCCCCAAACTCATTCATCACCTTCCCAACACAGAGAGGCGACTTTGGAGCTCCCTTGCCTCTTGCTGGCTACCACTCTGCAACTTCAACCACTACAATCTGCTACTTGTTGTGGATGCACCCAAGACAAATAGACCTGGCCACCCTTATGCTCACACCGCTTCAACTGGTGCAAGTTGATGAAGTGCAGCTACTTCCCCAGTTCTGCCACATTCGACTCCTCCTCCTCACCCCGTCAAAGTGGTAAAGTGAAACTCTTCCCGTCCGCCTTCACGACCAACCGATTGTATCTCCAATGCAGTTCTATATTTCAAGTGTGTAACCAATCCGAGCCAATGAAGCAGTCGTAGTCATCCATAGGGAAAGCATGAAACTCCATGTCACACGCTTACTCACCCATGTGGATGTTGACGAGAGGCCTGGCGCACTCCACCACTCCAAACACCTGCCGTGCCTTAGCATACATCCTTGACTACTATACAAGCTCCTACCTTGTCGCCAACCTATTGTTGAAGAAGTTATGGCTTGTGCTACCGTCTAGGAGACCGTGTAGATTCCTCCAACCCTTGAAACTCTTCTTTGGAATATCAAGATCCACCTCAGGACAATCCCTATAAATTGTCTGGTCTCATCTTCATTGTCCAACAACACTGGAGGCAAATCCTCCATTGGAAAAAGCTTTTCAAGGCTGGTAATCGGCAGACCCTCCCAAGACCTTGCCGTGCTTCTCATGCGCAGAACGACGAGCTCTGACATGTCTGCTCTGATACCAAAACAAACAAACCTACCTCCTCTTCCCTTGTTCCCATACATGAAGCACAACAAAATGGATAGGATGCAACCAACGTGAGGGACAACGGAGGCCTGTGTGTCATGTTTGACGAGGAACAGGGAGATAGTACTTGTTGGGTGGATCTTTCTAGTTGATTCCACCCGTCCACCAACGATTTGGAGCTCACCGACGCTCATCCTAAACGTGAGGGCACAATCCATCATGTACCTCAAATGCGCACACTTTCAGGTTTGGTCCTAAACTACGCCTGTCCAGACAAAAAACAGTT
>SZWC01006647.1:23555-46543 GCA_023375785.1 Penium margaritaceum
GCTGTTGCTGCTGCTGCTGCTGCTGCTGCTGCTGCTGTTGCTGCTGCTGCTGCTGCTGCTGCTGCTGCTGCTGCTGCTGCTGCTGCTGTGCAGGATTGAGCAGCGCCAGCACCTCATTCAACATGGATGGGTCGGCCGCGCGCAGAACATCCGAAAGCTGGGGGAAGCTTCGCAAAATAGCGGCCGCAGCGCCTCTCATCGGGAGCCCACTTCTGCCGCCTGCGCTGTAGGCCAGTCCGGACTCGTCGTTGTCGCTGCTGCCGCCGCCAAACGCATCTCTCCGCGACCGCAGAGTGTCGTGGACGTCGGCAGGAACGGCCACCGCCCCACACGGCTCCGCCTTCTGGTCGACCTCGACCTCACTGTCACAGTTGCCGCCGCCGTCCTTGGAAGCAATCGCGTCGCGGTTCTCGCTGGCGCTCGACGATACGGCGCACGAGTCGCCCTCTCCACTTGAGCGCTGCGCGGCGTGGACGTGCGGCTTGTAGCTCCCGGCTGCCATAAAGCCATAGGAGCGAAGGTCATCGCGCGCGCGGCTCCACTCGTTTAGGGCCGCGCCGCCGTCGCCGGCGATGGGCGTCGAGGCTAACAGTGAGCTCCACTCGAAGTTGTCCATCAGCGGTGTGCACACGCGTCTTGCCGTAAGCTGATAACTGGGCTGTGAGTCGTGTCCTGTAATGCAGGGCCCCAAAGTTTCAGTCGCGCGGGCGTTTCAGAGGGGATATTTTGAGGGGCGCAGCGTGCGGCTTGACTGTGTCGACAGTGCAGCGGCAATGAAGGACGGTGCGTGATATGCGCTCAGTCAGTCAGCACGGGGTGTAGAAGGCAGAGGGAGAATATGCTGTGCCGTCTTGTATTCAATGGAAGGAACCGGAAGGCTTTTTATCCATCATGGGCGCGCGCATACACCTCCATGGTGTTTGATGGCACCGCAGCAGGTGAAAGACGGGGCGCTTTGGCGTCCGCAACGTCGGGTGGGGCCCCCGGGCAAAGCGGAGCGATCTTGTGTGAGTGAAGCTAGACCGCTCACGTGTCGTGGCCGTAGCCACGACTCGGAATGCCCGGTTGCTCTCTACTCACCCCCCCCCCCCTCCCCACACAACCCCGCCCTCATACACTCGTGCTCGGCTCTGAGTTCCCTTGGCCGCTGAGACGTTGGCGCCGCCAAGGTGCCAGGGAAGGGATACTCCTGAAGAGCTGGAGCCCAGACTGGCCGCAAGAGTGAGCAAACACGTGGAAAGCTGCGCGGAGCAATCGCGGTGGCACAGAGCCCTCCTCTCTGCAGTGAAAAACATTTTTTCGCATTCCTCGTGATAGACGTCAGTGAAGCAATGGCACCGCCGCGGGCATTCATTGTCCAGATGGGCCACCCCGTGGGCTTGCACGGCCAGAATCCCCGTCTCGAAATCTCGGAAGAAAGAGAGAAATTCCGTGCCATGCGCGGCCACCTCGCTTTCGGATTCGCCCTTGCATTCCGCAGCAAAGCGAGGCGGCGGCGCCCACGTCTCCCTCACAACTGTGACAGCTGCTGATACGGGTAGGTGCGGTCCGTCACGCGCGCTTTTCTTCTTCTTTTGCGCAGGGGAGGCCTCGAAATCGACTCGCAATCGTGGCCGTGGCTGGAAATGGGTAAATCCTTTTTAACCCTCTTCTGATCACCCACGCATGTCCGCGACATTTTCCACCATGCTGTGTTGCAACAACTACACGTGGCGCGATCGAAGCTGTCTTTTGAGCTCTATCTTTAATCTTAATCGTCACCCTTGTTCGCACACTTTCGTCTCACCCCTCGAGGCTAATGCGGACAAGGCTGTTGGAGGCAGACTCGAAGCGGACATATTAAATCCAGGTCGCAAGTGGACACAATGTGTCCGCGCAGAAAGTGAGTGAATGAGGTGGGCGGAATGTTTTTCACCCTTACTAGCCACGGCCCGTAATGCCGGATCGCAAAGTGGCGATCCGGCGGCTTTGCGCCATTTCGTTGCTGAGGTGGTCAGATTCGGAACCAGCTTCCACCGGTTCGAGTTCGTCAACACGACTGCATCACTAAACTGTAACATGCTTTATGAGAGTATTGTAAGAAAAAGGGGGCTGAACTCTCAAATGAAATTCAACAGAGACCGCAGCTCTCAAACGAAATGGTGACTACGGACCTCATCCAAGGGCCTGAATCCCAGAACGGCCGGGATCTCATGTGACCTTTCACGAGGGGAAGGATCTGCATCTGCAAGGATGGTCACAGTCGTCCAGCAGTGATGAGCTGTTCGCAATCTCAAAGAAGCCTCAACCACGTGCAAGATTTGCAAACCTGGCATCGTTACAAATAAACACTAGGCAATAATGACAATGGATCGTATCATTACACATCCGCCCGACAGCAGGGATGCAACTCCCCTACATTACCATGCAATCTTTTCTTCCCTATCCAAGACTTCAAACATCAAAAGGTACATCGGGGCCGTAACCCATGATAAATTAGCCACTGCCCTCTCTAGCACGAAAACGGGGTGATGGGTCATCCTTGTTTTGCCAGTGAAAACTTAAACGGTTGATAAGTATGTGTTCTAAAGAGAAAGATCATTTTGGAGAATGTAACACTTGAGTAATTTGCACAAAAAAAGATAAAATTTTATTATGCCGAGGAAGACTTACGAAGCAAACAACAGATTATCCATAGCATAAACGATTTGGAAAGACAAGACACTTGATGATCTCTAAGGGACCGTGCGGTAAACTCTATGATGCTAATATCTAGATAAACAATATACAACCTAGTTTCACGTGTCTGTCTAGATAAACGATTTGATCGCTGCAAATGTCATCAAAGTCTGAAGCGTGGTTCTCTCTTCGTTCTCATTAGCCTCGATGCACCCTCCAAAGTCGTAGTTGTATCGTGGATCGCAGCGAACGTATCGCACAGTTCATTTGCTGCTGTCTTTTGTATACCTTCCGAATGGTAACGTGGAGACTCATTGCGAAGGTCCAAACTTTTTCAAAGATGGTTGCGCTGATATTGCAAGTCTGCACAAATGCAGTTCCCCCAGCTACAAGCTGGTGCCCAAAGTTTCCATCTACGCCAGCAACTCTCAGGGAAGATCTCTATGGAACCTATCTTCAAGTTCCTCTCAAAAGCTCTGTCGCTCCTACATAACCCAAAACACGATCAACGGTGATAGATGGATTTTTATGTATCGTGTCGAAAGTTCAATTCGTGCGATACAAACATCGCATATCATTCTGGGCAAGAATGCACGAGTTTCGTGATAAAAAATCTAGGCTGACATCTGCACTGTGTTTCGTAGTTGGTGTTCTTGTCCTATTCAAGATTTTTACCCCCAATATCGCCCGATACTAATATAGGGCGACTATGGGAGTTTACCGCACAGTCTGGAACTAGTAGTGGGTGCTCATTGATGGAAAGGGTCCTAATGTCAAGTACATGTATGCAAGGTAAAAATGATGGAGGTATGGTTTTTGGTTTTACAAGTGAAACTATGCAACTACTCTGTTCACTTCACCCACACGGACTACTCACTAGGAACTTGACATATTCCCATGTGCAAACAGAGATATGGAACAACTTTGGTTCACTGGTCTTAGAGCTCACGGACTCAAGCACCAAAAGCCACACATGTAGTGCCCACATGTTACATACGCTTGTTGCCCATGTGCAACATTATTCTCTTACATGATTTTTTTTGCGCATGAGCTTCTATGAATAAAAAGGCATTTCGTTCCAGTTGTGTTTTTAGCAAAGTAATTAACCGCAAATCACATAAAAAATTCTACTTTTCCGGATCAACCTCGCGGGTAGCATCGAAGCCCCATGCAACACTCCCTCGTGCCTGGACATGTAAACACAACTCACTCTCAACAAGGCTACAAATTTTATGTTTGCCTAAAGTGCTTTTTATCTACATGGAGTTCATATATATTGTTTTTATGTATAATAAATATAGACTTACATTATGAACTCTATATATGATATATATAGTGTATATATATAAACTTTATATATATGTATGTAATTATTTTGCTTGGCCTACTTATGTCTGCTCTTTCCTCAATCCTGTCATGCTTAACTCCTCCCTCCACTTCCTTCCCAAACTACTAGTATAAGAGTAGCTAAAGTGAACAAGGCATCGTATGAAATAGTTGGGGTTTAACAAAGTTATCACCAATCAATCTAAGTCGTAAAATACCCTATAAACACTAGTACAATTATAGTAGCATAGTAGATATAGAAAGAATAAAACTAGTAGGAACACGAGTAGTTAAAATGATGAAAACTATTGTTTTTAAGCAAGCCATGTGAGTGGTACCTTACCCTAAAACCCCATTGAGTTGAGAATAACCCTCGGATTGTGTTCAATTACACTCCTCCCACTCAAAACCCTGACACCGTCATCGGAGTAGGCCAACCCCTCCACGTTACAAGGTAACCAAGCCCAACTTGGTCCTCCATAGTTGGAACTATACCCTCACAGTGCAAACCCAACATCCACAAAGCAACCAATCATCTTGTGGTTCGCCATGCTGCAATCCTACCAGGCATGCTTCCCTTAGCATGTAAGACCTATGTCTCAATGACATTGTTCCCCCGTGTGTACCTACGGGCACCATGGCTTCATATCAAGATGTTATTGTGTTTCAAGTCAATCATGGGATTGGAAGCCATCTACTCCACATCTGATACAAATTTATCGGTTCCCAATGATCTGGTCTTCTTTTGAGCTAAACATCATTGTATTTAGTTTTGTAGCATTAATTTCTATAAACAATGGTATGCAAAAACCCTTACACAACATTTTGTTACATTACATGAACACTGACAACATTGCGACCTAGGAGTAGGAGCAGTCAAAGGACTTATGGCTTACACGCAACCATTATAACCTAGCCAACATAATAAGTGAGAATAATGTTCATGCCCAAAACAATAATCATCAGTATGCACAGAATAATTGTGCATGCAATATAACATCACAACACTCAATACTGCACACGGATGCATTTTTGTTGATGTACGTGGCACCAAAAAAATGACCACATCAAACATGAGTAATCCCTCATATTCCTCTTTGAAATTGTTGTTAACATTGATGTATCCACATTCATGGGGTTGTAATATCTAGACCATTATCTCCACTTCATTGTTAAAATTCATATCGCATTCTTCCATGGCAATGCCAGCCACTGATTCAATTGCTCATGCGACATAATTGCCTCATTTTGTGGCTTCAATTCTATAACCGTTATTATTGAACCTTTCGTCTTTACCCCCTTATGTTGCATTGGACCATGGTGCTGTTACTCCCATTTATTAGCCACTACGTGTGACTTCCAAGCACGACTAGACACACTAGAAGCCTAAACAGAAGTGACAGTACCATCGTTGCCTTCTTCTTACGTCTATTTGTAACAACAATTGTTAACTTCTTCACACAATTCTTACTTGCAAATGATGGTACTATATCATCTTAAACCATTGCTCGTATCCCGATTGCTTCCACCACCATCACCATCCATGCCTACACTCTTGGTACCTCTTCGTCTTCATCCTTTGCACTATCTCCATGTCTCCTTCACCAAGTGTCAATCATAATAGTTGTAACCTCTATTCTCGTAGGTATAGTCACTAGGGTACTATGTTTTGTTGTCACATCTACATCAACAATCCTAGTCTTAAAGGGATGCCTATGTGACAAAAAATAACAATGCCAAGCTCATCCCACCACATAAGTGAGACATACCTGACCCAGAACCAAAGACTAAAGCCAAACCTTATGGTCACCCTTGGAACGAGATCTTCTTACCAAAAATAGCAATGAGGTCGTCCTTTATGGACATAACGGCAAAAAAAACATCTAATGTAGCTTTGTCATCTTATCAATGGCCTTAGAAAAGACCCAACTATGATAATCACATCTCTTTTGGAACCAATTGCCCCAACTACCGTAACCGCTCTTACACTTTAAAAATTAATCAACTAAAACAATGCCAAGGAAAATGGAATATGAATGGCAATAAAGAACATAGTAATGAAAAATACGCCCACTATAGCCAAACCCATAAGGCTCATTCCAAGAGAAGTCTAAAAAGACAAAGAACAGTGGATTTAATCATGGTAAATGGAAGTAACTATGATATGATTACACAACTCTTTTTAGTTCCCATATGCACTTGTAGGTATTTTCCCATGTTTTAACAATGGGGCTCACAAAATCAATCCTTGAGCTCTTTCATTTTTTTCAAATCTAGTAATTGCACATGACCTATTTTTTGTGTCCAGATTATTTCACAAGCTCTTCAACAACATTATTTTTTATTTGAAGCTTGACTCTACAAAGGCTCTGGTTATTTTCTTCAATAATTCTAACCCTTTACACTGACACATTATGCATGACTATCCCTTCAAACTTTCCCCTTAAAATATCACAAATGTTCTCCAACTTTCATTCAAAGATGAATGAGGCTATTTTCTCAACTCACCATCTTCTTATTCAGGTAAAATATAGGTGAAATCTTCTGTCCACCATGAAACGTCTCACAAAATTACAATTTAGCTGCTGTAAAAAAAATTAGAAAAGAATCTTTGAATCACTTTCAAAGACCACTAAAACAATGTTGTTGAATGCTTCTATGACTTTGATGTTGCTTCAACATACAACCGCCTTGAATTTGACACAGAAGTTGCCCCATATTAACATCACAAATGGGAAATAAAAATCTAGCAACCTTATCCAGATTCATTTTTGGTCTCATTTTCAAAGAACGTGAGAAAGGCGCCAAGCAATTCACAACGTACACTTTGGAGAAAGTGACAAAAGCATGCCTTTGAAACATTTGATTGTTATTAAACATTCGCAAGCTACTACTAGTGTCGTTAGAATCACAGTAGGGCCTACATTGAACATGATGCAAGATGTGGGATCAGCTAAACAATAACCAATATATAGCGTGTGCATGTATTATTGTGTTTTGTATGCGCTCAAAGGCTGAAACCACTACAAACATCAAACGTGCCTTTTATGAGGATGTCCACCCCCACAAATCTAGAGTTTTTTCAATGGAATAATAATCATTCGATTTCCTAAGAAGCATTTACTTGCTAAGGCACCACATACTCTACGAGCATACAGAAACATGGTGGTCAGGAGCTGCATGGGCCTCAAAGATGTAAATAGGTTGCGGACAGCAAAGAGAACTACAACATTAGAAAATGGTCTTCCATCATTTCATTCCCTATAGCTCATTAGGGTTTGCGTCTAGTGTGCCATGCCCACATTTTCCATAATCCATGTAGGTGAAGGGCAGATTGGGGGGAAACATGATATGTTAACGCTAATAGTGGCTCATCCTACAACGTGCGACTCAAATGAGGTAAACATGCATTATGGCTCTAAAAAATTTTTCAATTCAAAAACATAGGTGGAACATGCATTACCAAAAAATTAAGAAAGAAAGTTCCTATGATGGTTAACTCACAAAAGGGTTATGTGAGCTAACATGCACCACATTTGCTCAAATAGGAAGAAAAGTATTCTTTTGATATTAGCTCCATGGGGTTCATAGTCAATTATCTCAAGTGCTTCCAGTGGACACACATTGAATGGCTATCACCAAGTTCAATGTTGTGCATACATATTTGTCAAAGCTTAGTTTTGAGAAAAGCATAATATGCACGTCACCACACAACCCGATCGTTTAAGATATGGAGGCATTTAAGAGGGGAATTCGCTATGCCACAAGAGCAAAGAAACATTTGCTACACCAGAAACAATCTATGATTCTTGTTTGATTTCTACGAAGTGTGTAAAATATTTGCAATGTGTTTGAGTCATGACATTTCTCCTAATCCGTGCAAAAATGTGCGCCATTGTGTCATCGTGCCACAAAACCAATCATTCCACTACAACTCCATTATGCTCTCAACCTTACTTTTATCAACACCATGGTTTCATTGTTCGCTTTTCCTCCCTCACTTGTGTCATATGTTCTGCCTTTCCAATTCAAGAGGGCCTTTTGCACACCGTGACTATCGTCTAACTTTTCATTATTGATATATTCACAATAACATAGTTTTCATTATTGAATCGCTTTCTCTTGCTCTCAATGTTCCAAAGTGTTAGAGTGAGAGATAACTGCGCTAATTGAAAGCTTTGACATGGCGCTATCGGATCGATAATCGGAGGTTTGTACGCAAAGTTACGGATTTTTATTTGTTCATACTCGGGTGCGGCTTGGTCAGGAATTTATGATGTACAGGCTAGATTTAATTATGGCATCGAGGTCCAAGGGGGGGAAGGAGCTTACATCTTTGGATTTATGGTTAATCACTCTATATTCATACACATGGCAATTGGTGTATCAAAAAGTGTATTCCTTAATGAAAACTTTCTTCATAAATCATCAACATTAATTCATGTTATTAGAGCCCACATATAAATTCATTGTACAAGGTGTTAGTTATGGATTAGACGAACTACATACTAGTTCTTGTTAGAAGTCCATGTTCACTGACATGTTCACTTCCCAATGCACTTGTCAATTCACAGTTTCAGGGGTACGTTCATCGGTCATACATGTATCTTTGAGTGTAGCATGCACAACAGGGTTGTGCATGCCTGCTGGCCCAGCTTGGTCAGCAACTGCATAGTGCAAACGAGCACTGCTGGGTACTGAACCCATACCAGTCAGGTTGGGACTACAAATGACTATACCAGTGGGACCACTTGCATCAGTACATGCAAGCAGGGCTTAGGAGCAGGAACCACTCTACATCAGATGGTGCATACACAACTCAGTATTACATCAACTACCACATGCACAACTCACCAGCTGTATCATCTACTACATACATGACTCGACAGCTTCATGCGGAGCCAAGAGTAAGAACCGCCCTGCATTAGCAACAACATGCACGACTAAGCAGTTGGAACCACGACCATGTTACCAGCATTGAGGAAGCTTCCTTGAGGAGGAAGCTGAGTGCCTTGGGCCGGGAAGATTCCTTGAGGAGGAAGCTACGACCTTGCAGAAGGAAGTTTCCTCTGAGCACAAAGTACCTGGTCAACTTGCCAAGATCCCAATGTAAAAGCAGACTTGACTCAATAAGTCCACCAGCTAAGTAAGAAACTAAGCAAGCACCTCCAAAAACTCGACCGGCACTCCATCTCTGCCACACAATGCCTCAGACTAAGACTCTACAGTCGCTCTCATCTCAAGACCCTAGTAAGCCTAGCAGTAGTGTGCCAGCCTGGGCAGAAGGGGCAGGAGGCCCCTGACTACTTGAAGGCCCGACTACCTCGCTCTGCTGGCTAGAGTATGTGGAAGACTCAATCTTCCTAACTTGAGTTGTCTTGCTTGACGTTGCCTATCTATGGGCCATGAGTTGTGTCTAAGCGTGAGAGCCCAGGGTTATTGTCTAACCTCAGCTTTGCTTTATGAAGTTGATTCTGTCTGGACAATCGGACTATGTTGGATTCTCCCTCTGTCGACCTATTGTGTTTGACAGTGCTCTGTCAACCTGGTTAGGAGGGTCTACAAGCTGTGTGTCTTGCTAGAATTCCCCTCTGTCAACCAGTTAAGCATGGTAACACTCTGCCAACCTGGTTAGGAGGGTAAGAAGTCCTCTGACGACCCAATGATTCTGGTAGTGGCTACTAGAGTGGAGAGGAGGCTGCCTTTCACCTAAAAGTATGGTGACCATGCTGAGACCCTTACAAAGACAACCTTGGCGACATAGGAAAGTGTTACACTCTTGGATGGGGAATGTTGTGTCAGAGCATTGAGTTGAGCTGTGTTTCAGCGCAGTTTCCTTATACCATATTTGTACTTGATAGTATTTCTTAACTACAAGTTTCAATCCAAGTCTTCTCCATCCATATATTGGAGTACAGGGTTTGCTTGCTGGGCACAGCGATCGTGGACAATAGCAATACCCCCTTGCTGCATCAGAGTACGCGGTGACTTCGTCACTCCATGCTCCAAAAACCTCAACATGGTATCAGAGCACAGGGATGTCTACACATGCTGAACATGCGATTAGAGCAGTAAAACCGTGTAGCCAGCAAGAAGTAGTTGTTACCACTGAAGCTTTGAAGGATGACAACATCTGTCATCACTCACCAATGGTAGGGTGCACGCATGATGTGGCAACTTTGCAAACATGGAGATATTGAGGATGCTTTGAGTGGCCTCAATGTGGAGTACCTACACATGGACTCTCAAGAGTTGAATAGCCTCTCAGCGCCAAGCTTGTGCATGGACCAAGGATGTGGTCGAAGGAGAGAGCAAGCAGTAGCTGAGGCGACAAAGCGCTCAAGAGAGGAGGCACTTTTGACAAGGGCAGGCCACAACAACGTGCATGCAAATGGAGTCTTGCAACAGTAGTTGATTGACACAAATTTTGAAGCTCACCCTCCACTACTTCAACAACCGTTTTCCTATATTCAGCAGTAAGTGCATGTGCACCATTGGCTTTAACTAGTACAACTACCATCATAATCAACAATAGTAGTCCCGCAGGCAGATGTGGCAAAGTTTATGCCACGAGCTCTCATGCCAATGCATATCCCAATGATATAATCTGTAATATACAGCATGATACGCCTTTGCGTGGTTCAGCTACAACACACTGCAACAGAGGTGCCATCCGTGGAACTTGTACAACGAGTGTTTGATAAAGGTCAGCATGAGACATCTGGGGACCAAGCTATCAAACATGAAAGCACAAAGCAATAATAGCAAATCGGCAAGGAACAACTCCTTTACCAATGGGAGCGACATAACTGTGAGATGTTAGCAGCCCAAGCAATTCAATTTGTAGGTCAAGTGATGTAGACCCAAGATCAAAATGAGGCTTTGTAGTTGAATATGGCTTCATCAGCGTCACATCAGCCATGTATGCATTTTCCAAAGGTTAGTTCTTCTCAAGACATGCTAGAACCTGTCTATCATAAACGGAAAAAATCAGCTTCATCTGCTCATAGAGGAAGCGTGTAAACATGTGTTGGCATCCACAATGGCACCATTGCAACAATGAAAGCATGCAATGGTGCAACCAAGCTTTCAAGTAGCAGCTGATGAAAAGTGGTGGTTCTTTGCAAATACCCATTTGATGATGTCACGAGGTTTGGCATCACTCCATACACTAAATTGCAAGTCGGAAACAAGGAAGCCATCAGCAACAACCCAGGTTACCAGAGATACATTGCAAGCAGCCATCTTACAGGAGCTCATGGAGGGTGGAGTGGTGACCGAAGAACTAGACTGCCATCAGCAACCTGGCAGCGGCAAGAATTGTGCGTAACAATATTGCCTACTTGAGGGGAAAATGTCGACACTAGTGGTCACAAGGTTGAACGCATTGCAAATCATCCACAAGGTGACCAATAAAGCAGACACCGACTTTACATCTCAGACGGAATTATCATGCTCCATCCAAGAGAAAACAACCCAGCGGCTCAATGTTTGTGGTACAGCAGAGCATCTGAGGTGAAGGTGTCTTCAATAGCACAAAGAGGTTCACATGAGCCTTAAAGCGCATGGCAAGATGACTCTCCATCAGCTTCTACAGACCCAATACGTCAGCAGCATGCACTGCCATTAGCCTACGACCAACAAGAGTAGTAGTGATGTAGCCGGTTCTCGTGAATGGAGTCGCGTGTACATGGGACCTCAAAGAAAGAGATCACGAGCTGCAGTTGTATCGACAGAGCATTGGTAGAAGAGGAAGTAGTATGGTGGTAGCTCCAGGGCAGCCCACCACCATCGGCGTAATAGTGACAAGCGCACCAAGGCAAAGATGCTCGTCAGTAGTTTAACATGTGCTTCTCACAATTGCAATTCCCGTTCCATGGGACGAATCAGGTTGCCGCAGAAGTAGAAGAAAAGGAAAAGAAATAGGGATTCCTCAAACAAAAAATGGGGTCATGTACTCGAAGCAATAGTTGATTGCAAGTTGACGTCGGCTACATTAGGAGCAGCAGTGCCATCGCCAGCAGCACATTTCCCTACTAGTAGTATACTTTGCTTAAGGAACAGCAAAGGAGATCTTGCAGTGAGGGGATGGCAGAGTGAAGGTGTTTGTGAAGTGGTTCAAGCAGCTCACAATGCAATGAGCAGATAAGCAAAAACAATCCTACCACAGCGGCAGGTGGATGAAGTAATTCCACAAAGTGTCAGGTGGTGAGCACAAATGGAGCAGTTGTGCTCCATGAAGAAATCCTATCACGGCCATAGGTGGATGGAGTAAACCCACCTAGTGTCAAGTGGCGTGCACAAACGGAGCAGTTGTGCTGTGTGACAAAATCTTGCCGAAGCGGCAGGAGGAGGAAGGAAGCCCACTTGGTGTCAGGTGGCGTGGACAAATGGAGTAGCTAAGCTCCATGTCAAAGACCTGTCGGAGTGACAGGTGGACGTAATAAGCCCAACATGTGTGTGATGGCATGCATAAATGGAGTAGTTACGCTCCATAGAAAAATCGTGCTGGAGTGGTAGGTAGAAACATTTAGCCTGTCTTCATGAAGGCACAATGCATGGAGACTGTGACATGTGCATCTACTCACAGTTTCTCAACACCAAATTGTGCAATGAGTCAATATTTTCTGCAGACATGTTGGACCCTAAGAGTAGACGGGGAACACATCCTCGAATTTCCACCTCAAGGCAACATTTCGTGGAGGAGCAGACTCGTTCCTCACAGTCGCAAGCCATACTGTACAAACAACATGCCTAGTAGCAACTGATCCCACAAAAGGATGTGAAGCGGTAGTGCAACAATCGATGCAACGGTCGGAGTAAAGGTAAGGAGTCTAATGTCCGCGAACTGCCTTGGAGCAGCTTGTCATGATCATGAGCTATGTGGCTAAGTTCGTCCGTCTTGGGGATCCAAGCTATAACCCCAACCAGGTTTGTAGAGCCTTCTGGATGGTATAAGAAACAACCACTAGTAGCGGTTGCAAGAAAAAGCAAACAAATATGGGAGACTTTTCATGTTTACTACAAGCTACCTGGTGGATTGAAAAAAAAGGGCGGAATTCAGATTTTGTTTTGACAATAGTCAAAACCTAGTTCAGGTTTCCTCCAATGAAGTGCGAGTTTACTTCTTGCCACAATGGATCCTCCTTCATCAATGATTGGTACAGTAGCAAAGCAGTGGCAACAGGTGGAGAAGCAACAATCGGCGGCATCAAGCAACTAATATAATCCTCCTCAAACTAGCTCTCATTGGAGTAGCAGAGTAGTAAAAGAAAAGGGCATATTAGATGCCAAAATTGGCTACTAAGCCGAAGTTTGGAAATAGAGCCCTAGCGGGTTAAGCTGTGGAGCGGGAGTTGCACCAATAGCTCATCTTGAAAAAAAACTCGTTGTTGTGAGCAAAATAGGGGCTGAAGGGAGAGGAGGAGTGCCGAGTAAGGGGTAGGAGCGACATCCACATTGGACGTCGCTCAGCTTGCTATCGCGGCAAGGTGGGCTAAGAGCCTGCCATGAGAGCAAGATCAACCATGGCAAGTCCCTACTGTGATGGAAAACCAGCGCAAAGCCACCTGTCACGATGATAGGGAGGCTGGCCGGCGACCAGCGAGCGAGGCATACCGCGAGGCCTTCAATTAAGAGGACCAGCCGAGACAAAAAAGGAGGCTGGACCGAAGTCCACTCGTGACGAACCAAAAACATTGGAGTGGCGGATTACCACACGCAAGTGGCGGCGGCCATGGAAGTAGCCATGGCCGGTGGAACGAACGAGCGAACAAAGAGCTCGGCTCGATGCCAGTGACAAGCCATGAGATAGAAAAAAAAGGGAGGTTAAAAAAAAATCAAGAGCGACGGGGCCCCCAATCGGGTAGCCAAACTTGCGTCCACCCACCTGAAGAAAGGCAGCTCAAATCTAGCCACGACGACGACAGGCAGCAAAACATTATGTTCCAGCTTCTGTACACGCCATGGGAGGTCATTCAAGGTCTGAAGAATAAATGAAGATTGGACATGGGGCACGATGGCTGCCTAAGCCATGGCAAAATCAGGTCCAAGCAACAAAGGGTGGCTGAAGTAAATGGTAGAAGTTGCCGAGGAGAGTCGTGGAAGCAGGTGGCTGAAGCGACAAGGGGAGCAGAAGGCTACAGCATCACGAAAGAAAGACTGGTAGCGAGCTTTATACTTGCTAGCCAGAGGTGGCTGCAACAGGATGGAGGTCCAAGCAGGCGGTCCCAAGCAACAGTCCTGCCTCATAAGCGCATCATCAGTGGAAGCTTCTGGAGCCTTCCATTGCACAACCAAGCCCGTGCATGAGAGACATTATGCCTTGGGCTATGGGAGGTTGCTACTGCATGAAGCAATCTTGGTGGTGAGTGGGCAGGTGAAACTAGCCTCACCCCATATATTTTTTTTGCTCCACAAGTCCAGCTCCGACCAGACAATTCCCCCAACAAAAACATACTTGACAGATTTGAGCCTCGTTTTTTTCAAAAAAACGTGACACTTGACCGATTGGAGCCTCGTTTTTTTTTTTTTTAAATCCAATGGCTAGAGTACACCCGAGAGCAACCTGGAAGTCTCTTCTGACAACAGACCTTTTCTTCTAGGCAACTCAAACCTCCATCGATTACTGATTTCTCCACTCAAAAAATGCGATAGTCTTTGCATTATCAACACACCTATCGAGCAACAGCTTTGACAAGGTGCAATCGAATCGACAATCAGAGGTTTGTACACAAAGTTATGGATAATTATCCGTACATACCCGGGTGGGGCTTGGCTGGGAATTTCAGATGTTAAGGCTAATTTCAATTCTTGCATCCAGGTCCAAGGGGTGAAAGGAGCCTTGATCTTTGAGTGTTGCATGCACAACAGGACTTTGCATACCTGCTGGCCCAGCTTGGTCAGCAGCTACATAGTGCAAGCAAGCATTGCTAGGTACTTGACCCAGACCTGTCAGGGTGGGGCTACACTTGACTGGACTGCTGAGACTTCTTGCATGAACACATGCAAGCATTGCTCTGGAGTAGGAACCACTCTGCATCAGATGGTGCATGGACGACTCAACATTACATCAACTACAGCATGCACGACTCACCAGCTGCATCAGCTACTACATGCACGACTAAGCAATTGCATGTGGGGCAAAGAGTAAGGATCACCCTACGTCAGTGACAACATGCACGACTTAGCAGCTGGGACGGCGGCCAAGTTGCCAGCATTTGAAAATCTTCCTTGAGGAGGAAGTTGTGTGCCTTGGACGGGGAAGATTCCTTATTGAGGAAGCTATGACCTTGTAGTAATACGTTTCCTCTGGGCATAAACTAGCTGGTCAACTTACCAAGATCCTAGTATAAAAGCAGACTAGACTTAGTTAGTCCAGTAACTCCAAAAACTCAACCAGGATTCCATCTCTGCCGGATAATGCCTCAAACGAGCACTCTACATTTGCTGTCATCTCAAGACCCTAGTAAGCCTGGCAACAATCTTCCAGTCTAGGAAGGAGGACGCCCATGACTACCTGAAAGCTTGACTTCCTCGCTCTGGTGGCCATGCTACATGCAAGACTCAAGCTACCTAGCTTGAGATTTCTTGCTTGACATTACCCATCTGTGGGCGAGGAGTTGTATCTAGGCGTGAGAGCCCAGAGTTAGTGTCTAACCTCAGCTTTGCTTTAAATAGCAGATTATGTCTGGACAGTCGGACTGTGTTCGAGTCTCCCTCTATCGATCTAGTGTGTTTGGAAGTGTTGTGTTAGCCTGGTTAAGAGGCTCTACAAGCTTTGTGTCTTGCTATAGTTCCCCTTTGTCGACACAGTAAGCCTGGTAGCACTCTATCAGCTTGGTTAGGAGGGTCAGAAGTCCTCTACGGTCCAATAAGTCTGGTAGTGGTTGCCAGTGTGGAAGGGAGGCTTCCCTGAAAACCTGGAGGCCATTTCACTTGGAAGTACGGTGACTGTGCTGAGACCCTTGTAATGACAGCCTTGATGGCCTAGCAGGATGGGGCAGGTTTTGTCAAAGCATTGAGCTGAGCTGTGTCTCACCGCTGTTTCTTTCTACCATACTTGTACTAGACAGTCTTTTTCAACTACAAGTTTCAATCCAATTCTTCCGCTTCCGCAAATTAGAGTAGAAGGTTTCCTTGCGGGGCACAAAGATCCTAGACAGTAGCAAGACCCCCTTTCTGCATCATATCACGCGGTGATTTCGTCACTACAGGCTCAAAAAACCCTAACACAAAGTTCATCATTGCTTGTCTTATTTAAACCAGTTATAAAAACCACAATAGAAATTCTTGTACATGCATGATTTTATGTCTGAATTCTTTACTGTTTCCTCTGTTGTTACTACTGTTGGCACACAAGCTCACACTTAAAGTATGTTGGCATGTTCTTAGAAAATCCTAAAAGTATAGGAGAAATGTAGAATATTTTCATTTACATTGTTGTCAACTTGAGATGGAAGACAAGGAGACCTGTCCGAAGAGGATAGAAGATTTTGATATTTTTTTGGTCACTATAAGTGGAAGAAAACAATGTGGAATGTACAATTGGAATTGAAAACTTCAAGGAGTGAAGTGGGGTGTTGTTGGGTAGTGATCACACAACATGCAATGTTTCTTAAGGTCACTTGAACTTGGAGGCATGGAACGTGGCAAATTACATGATTCCTTTGTCATTACCATGACCATGGGTGAATCTTGGCTGCCCTAGCCTGCCTTGAAAGGTGGTTGTTTTCACTCAAATAAAGATGTAGGTAGTTTTTACAGAAATATATTATGTTGTACAATGTGAGGTGATCCAAATCAATGCATGAAGGGGCCTAAGTGCCGTATATGATAAAAAAGAATCCCATCTATGTGCTTGTAGGCTCTGCACTTGAAACCTACACGTTGTGCACCACCACCTACACTTGCTACATCTGCACCTATGCATCTTACACCACCTCCTCCATACCTTACATTTGTACTTGCACGCCCTACACCACCTCCTACACGCCCTTCACCTGCACCTACACTCCTACTACCACCTATACGCAATGCAAATGCACCTACACATCCTGCACCACTACTTGCACGGCGTACACCACCACCATGTTTTAGGGTATTAATGACTAGTTTTCTTTTGTTTCCTTTTGTTAAAAGGTTTGGCAAAACTTAAGAACCTCATTAAGCATTAAAGGGTCATCCTATTCTACTATGTCAAAAATTTGTAGGAAGCTCCTCAAAATCATAGCCTTGGTGGCACTCATTAGGAGCATTCTTTCATTGTCAACGTCATTAGAAAATCCAAAGTCATAGACATTGTTTCCACCAAAGAATTCAACTCCTTTCCATTGTATAAAAAGGTGGATGATAGCAAGACGGGCCAATGACCCACACAACCTTTCATTTTGGTCAATTACATTAGTATCAAAGTTGTTGCCATCCTTAAAAGCCATTACATAGCCATTGTTATATGTGCTTGACGTTACGACAAAGTCACCTTCTTTATCGAGGAGCTTCAAATGAGGATGTGTGGCTTGGAGAAACTGGTAATGAGAGAGCAGTGAGAGTGAAGGTCATCACACTCAGAGACCCATTTGCTTGATGTTCCAGCACCTTCACCCACTATTTGAATTGTCACTAATTATGATGACCACTCGATGTCCTCCATTGGTTGAGTGGCACAATAGCACAACTCAAAGTAGTTGTTGAGCAACGTTTATCACTCACCTCTCTCACCAATTGAGAGGAGAATGAGAGTGCAACGTATAGAACTCAATAAATCACTAGTGATGACAACCTCACATAGTCAAGGGAGAGTAGAAAAACAAGGAGGTGTGGTACATTGTCCGCTATGAGTATGATGTCACACTATTCGTGGCCATTGTAGTTGTTTGTACACATTGGGTGACTTCTAGATTGCTTAAAGGCTGAAGGGATATGTGTGTCATTTTGGTGAGGTCTGTCAACCAGAAGGAGCTAGACAACTGGTATGAATTGAAGTGAAAGTGATGGTGAGTCATATTTCAAGTATTGCATTAGCAAAGGATGTCATTACCTATTCTCGTGAGTTCATGTTAAGACTATGTCCACATCGTTGGAAAATACATGGAGCCTTACCTCGTATTTTGGTCATTTTCTGTATTTTTAGATGTTTTAGACAATTCTTTACAATATTTACAATGGATTGGAAGTATCAGCCATATTGGCCTTTAAGTGTCGCCCATATTCAAATATGGTCATAATAGAAGTGAGATATATCTATCCTCATTAGGCACAATCAAGCATGTGATGGCACCTTCTCCCAATTCTGATCAGAACAACGCACAAAGCAAAAGGATTGTGCCAAAATGTAGTATCGACATGAATAATGCATAACAACTTAAACATCTCAATTACGGCCATTTAAAATGACAGATCACTTAGGTGAATAGAATGAAAAATCACATATGTTAAATCAATATTTAATACTTTTTAAATAGGGAAAACGTGTTTTCAAAAATATAAAAACTATTTTTCACCACACCCATGCTGTTGTAGCCTAGTAAGCTTGAAACATTGTAATTGAAATAATTGATAACTTATACCCTACTGATCTTCGATTTTGTTATTGAATAATTATTGACAGGCGACGAATTCATTTATTCGGCAACCGGTTGAAACTTTTTCGTGCTAAAACGAATCTGATTTATTAATTGGTGGTAAGTCATTGTACTTGTTCTGAACTCGAGCAATCTACGTGTTGTGATCGATGTACAAAACTGGTTTTTTTCTGGAAATCGCTCATGTTTGCTTAATTCTGTCGGTTGTTATGACCGTTACTTGCGTGACGTGGGAGGGATTTGGCGTGCAAGTAGACAAGACAAGTTGCGAAATCGTGAGTCAAAGCGAATGTGAGAGAGAGAGAGAGAGACCAGAGAGTAAAGGAACATTTTTCCAACACAATAAATAGACTAGCACCATGGCAGATTCACATCAAGCAACAAAGTCCTCATCCTCATATCCTTGCATCTCTGGTTCCGACATGAACGTCAAGTAGTCTGCAGCCATGGTGGATGCAAAAGATAGTTTGAAGCACTTGGTAAAAACACTCGCGGACCATGCGTTGGGGACGAGTTGGGTATCCCTGCGAAGGTGCCCCCACCCACGCATCATGGAGCCGACAGTGGCGTCCTTGATGTGGCGCATGCCGAGGTTGATGTTCTCACTCTCAGACAGGCACTCTCCCACCCATGAGCTGTACGCGGTGGACACCTCTGCCTTGAACGGACGCTGCAAACCCACGTCCGCCGGCTACAACTACGATGTGCATCCCCTGGGGATGTACAATAGCACAACCCACGGGAACCAATCTGCGACCCATGACCGGAAGGACTTGGAAGCATGTGCAAGTTATGCATTGAGAATCAACAGAAGTCATGCACGCTTCAGCGAGAGACGCTGATGCTTGCAATTGTAGATAAAATAAGGTTGGAGGATCATGTGGAACCACTCCTTAGTGGTTTCCACGCTCGCCCAATGGTTGGGCGTGTGAGTGAAGTGCCATCCGAGGTTCCGCAGCGCGTAGTCGCTGTTCTCGCCTGGAGGGTGGCATGCATTCGTCTTGCCATTCCAAATCACCTGCAGCGGCAATATCTCATCGTCGAGGGAAGATGTGATGATGGCCATGACCTGTCGCTTGTTCTCCTTCCCGTACACCCTCACCTCCTTCGACCCCTTCGGAGCGTAGGTGTACCTTGGCGCCGAACGAGGTGCACACCGGTGTGGTCCGCATTCATGACAAAGAAGTCGTGGATGCCGTTCATGCTGATGAGAAGCGCGGCCCTTTGGAGCATGGATTCGGCTCGTTGATCCCAATCAACTGGTCGCTTCTGCGAAGCTGTCGTACTGCACCGCCATGACCATGCGAGTTTGTCTGCGACGAACTTGCGGCACCAACTGCCACAAAACAGCTACATCACATCCTTGTCCTCGATCGACGTCACGCCACGCTTCTTCAAAATTACCTCCACTTTCTCTCGAATCCTGATGCTGGAGAGCGGTGTGCTGGCTTCGCGCATGCGGATCAGCGACCGTATGATTTCATTTTTGAGTTTGGGGTGCTCGTAAAAGTAGGACTTACGTCCACGGCTCCCCTGCACGCGCGACTCATTTTTGGTAGCTTCCTCGATGGGTGTCTTTGGCGAGCGATTCAAGGCGCAAACGTAGATGGTCCGTAGCCTTGTCGAACCTGGCTCATACCACCCACAGACTATGGATTAAGCCAACTTCTCATAGATGGCCGGCTGATGTGGGAGGCGATAGGTGCTACGGAGGTGATGAATAGCCTTGACAATGCTCCCGAAGCGCACGACGGTGGCATGGATGATGGGCACATGGCCCAGCCCATACCAATCCATGTATCGGCCACGCTTTGCACTCGACTCGGTAGATGATGAGGTGGCGGGATATGGCAGTTGTGGCGGGAGCTGCAGCGCGTCCATGATTGCGTCAACGGCAACTGCCGCTGCTTTGGCCACCTCGTCGTCCTGGAGTTCGTCGAGTAGTACCTCCAATGCAACGTGTTTGACAGCTTCTCGTTTGTCATCGAGAGCAGATGGTCCAGCCTCGCTGTTGCATGTCAACACCGGGTCAGCCTCGTTGATTGACGTGTTGTTTGCATCAGCTCCTGCATCTTCTTCTGGCTCAACTCGTCGCCAAGGAAGACAACGCGTCTTCCCTTGTGGCATGGGAGACGCTCGTGGATGCTTTCGTGCTAGTCGCCATGCTGCTCGTCATCGTAGGTGGGCAATGTCGCTTTGGACGGAGTGACCGAAGGAGGAAGCACTAAAGGATACTTCAGGGGCCTTCAAGGCCCACGTCGGGTCTTGGGAGGAGCTGCTGGCTTGGGTGCTGCCAGCGCATGTGCCATGCGTTCGTAGTGTTCCTCAGGCAAAACCTTGTCGAAGAATGCGCATATGGTTGCCATTGTGCTGCAGCGCGTCCGTGATGGCGTGGAACTCCATTACCTTTACGCTGCATCACGACACACACAGCTAGGCGATACGGGACAGACGTGCACCCAACCGGCATGAAGGGTGCAAACA
Source organism: Penium margaritaceum (assembly GCA_023375785.1). Lineage (NCBI taxonomy): Eukaryota > Viridiplantae > Streptophyta > Zygnematophyceae > Desmidiales > Peniaceae > Penium > Penium margaritaceum. Next base: position 44,606 of record SZWC01006647.1, read on the forward strand.
AAATGAATGGTGCAATAATTGACGCGCCACTGTCTACCGTTGTCGTGAATCCGTTTGTGAGTTTGGACGTTCGAAACATGTCAGAGGTTACGCTCGCTCGAGTTCAAACCAGACCCGTGAATAAAAAAATAGGCCTCAGCGGACGAATTCAGAACTACATAACTGACCTATTTCGCCCAATTAAAAAACCAAAAATCAATTGAAAGAGGGGGCGAATCAAGACTACACCCTGAAAACTATTTTAGAAGGCTAAATAAAAAATAACTACGGTATATTGATTTTATATGAGCAAGATATTGATTTTACATGAGTAAAATGTTGATTTCACATGATGAGATCATAACTTAAGATGAATAACATAAAGAAAAAAACCAAAAAACAGTATGCCCGTTTTATTAAAATATTAATCATCAGGTATATTTTCAGACGGTCATGATTTCCAGAATTTACCATTTATACTCATAGGTTAGACTCAAAGGTGAGAAATATATTAAGAGAAAAATATTAAATTAAAAAAATAAATATCTTTTTAACTACCTTTCTGAATAAAATTATGACTATGAAAGAATTTGTGGGAGAAAATTTTCATGAAAGATAAAATATTTGGATCTAAATACCAACAAAACGATTTTGAACCAATTCATATAAAAGGTACCATTAAGCATTAAAATGTTTATGCAACCAAAGGTTTTTGGGTAAATGATAATGCATACAGGGATTTTTCACTTGCGTTAGGTATTACAATCCAATTATTTATATAATAAAATCTCCATTATTTCAACTTTTATACTTCTTTATGATGGATGCAGAAAACTTGAGTATAACAATATTTATTATTTCTAATACATGTAAGGCTATATTTTCCCAAATTCCTTTTCCCACCCATCCTTTGATGTTGTAACAACTACCCTTTGTCGCTTCTCTTCAATTCTGTTATCTCTCCTTGTAAAGCAAAAAGGCCAAATTTCAAAGTTCCATGTTGTCAGATATCATTGAGCCACTTGTGAATGCCAACGGTAACAACAAACAATGATTTCATAAAACTTTGTTGACTTCCAGTGAAGCGCCAAATTAGTATTCAAGATAACATTATGTCATATTTGGGTCTTAAGTGAACAGTTGAATTCCATTGAATTGTGAATCACACGCTGAATTGGTAAACCAAAAATTTGAAGAGCCCTTTTCTTTGTTTGTGTAAATGCTTGTATCCCTTAAATGAAAGGCATACAACGTCCTTCGTGGTGTCCTCAAGATTATCTCTTTGTTATGATGGTGTTATGATGAGCTCAAATCAATGGTAGGTATCATGTAGTCGGATGAGCCATGTATGGTTATCAAATGATGAGCAACCTCTAGATCGGGATATCTTGTTAGTGAATATTCCGATGGTGGGTCTTGATACTTATGATGTGTGATCGCGAAAAAAACTAGACATTAGAGTTCATCCCTAACATTGTGGATACATGCAATTTTGAAACTGTCATTTGCCTTGGTGGTAATGATTTCTTGTGATAACTTCATTTCATTATTCCATGAAATGGCACAAATTTGATATATTTCATTAGATATAATAATATCTCTACTTATATCGAGATGAGGTTATCTCTCATGGTACCTTAAAAATTATCTACATAATTTCATTCGAACAAAAAAGTCCCTCCCTTCTTTCCATGTAATTAATTTTCTGTAGGAGAAGGCCCTCGTGAAGAGCAACACATGTTTACCCAGTTATCTTTCTGAAGAATGCCATTTCACACAATGCTATGGGTCGGTTGTAGTCGTGACCATTTTTTAAGTCAGATATCACATTGAGCTCGATTATGGCTATCACTATAAGGCCCATATTAATGATGAATCCCAGCAAATGCTCTTTTGGGAAGGATAATAAGAACTATGGGTACAACTTAAAAGACCTTTTTCTGTGCAAACCCCCTCCCC
>SZWC01006647.1:46551-68136 GCA_023375785.1 Penium margaritaceum
ACCCCCCCCCCCCCCCCCCCCCCCCCCCCCCCGCGCTTTCCTTCTTCTGGGACCTCCTTAATGCCTGCTTTTAGTCTCCCGTAGTCCAAGGGGTTGACGCCGCTGTTATGCCAGGGAAGGGAGACTCCTGAAGAGTAGGAGCCCATACTGGCTACTGCAAGTACGCAATCGTTGAGAGTGGTGAAGACCAGTTGAGATTAGGTACTGTATGGGTGTCTCCGTGATGGACGTCAAAGTTACAGTAAGCTGCGACCGGGGACGTAGAAGTCCGGTTTATGCTTTTTTTCTGAGGAGAGATGCTTGTACTACAATAGAGGATGTCGTCCGGCCGCGCTCACTTGCTGGCGCGTGGACTGCGGTGGAGCAGACTGCGGTCCTTTGAGTAACGGTCGTCAAAGAGGGGTCCTCTGCGGTCAATCCGCAGTGATCTGCGAGATCTTTGTCCACTATGCAGACGGTCAAACACACCCTAATTCATGGAACAATGACGCCATAGCACTCTCTCAGATTCTTGTGCCCACACAAAGTTCATTACCGGAGTCCCCTGATTCGGTGGTCTCCAAAGCACCGACAACACCGCCGCATTCATTTCACAGACTTTATCACCACTACATGAAGTCCTGCTGTCTTATGTTAAGAAAATTTGGTGAGTGGGACTAAACAGTCGAACGATTATATTCTTCTCCAATCCTACAACATCACGTCAGTCGAGCATACGCAGAAGGTCATTTTATTCGTTTGGCCATGCTTTGTGATCCCCTTCAAAAAATATTCGCGGCTTGGCGCCGGCATCCATACTGGCCATAATTTGTTGCTCCCTTACAGATTTGGCCAAACAATGTGCGATTTGACACTATCCTTACTGTTTTGGCCAATATGTAGTCGCCGTCAGCGAACCCTAACTGATTTGGCCATAACGGCTTGTCTATCGGCCGCCACCTTCTGATGTGGGTCGTAAAGAGTGAGGAAGCTTCCAGCAAGCTCTTGGGTAAAACGTGTGATTTAATTTCCGTACACGTTTTATGTGTCCATTTTACAAGCTTAGCCAACTTTTCTCGGGGCGCCTCTAACTTGAGGCCAGTGTTGTTGCGACAGATTGCGCCTCGCTACGCATTGGGAGCATCTGCTGCGCCCTCTCTACAGGTTCGACGCGTGGCTTGAGGAAGCGTAGCTCAAGAACGCTCCCTCCCTCTTGGGAGGAGAGGCCCCTCCGTTGCCCTAGATGGAGTGACACGTGGCTGGGCAGCACGCACTCGTGGTCCTACATGAACACCGTTCCTTGAGTCCTACGCGACTCAAGGAATAAGGGAGTGCGACAGATTCGCGGCTCGAACCTGTGGCACGCTAACCGCCGCGGTGAACACCACCCCACCATGTGCCTCCGCTAGTACATAGATAACACCATGCACTAGCGGCGCTAGAGCAACAATCGACGCTTGAATTGGGCACGCTGGAGTGCGCCCAATAAGCAGCCCGCGGGAAAGAATTGCGCACCGCACGATTCTGTCCCGCGCGGCGTGGTTTTTGGAGCCCGCCAGCGCAACGCGCCAAATCAGCGGCGCCCACAGGCAGGGCGCGTGCCGTTGAGGTGCGTGCCCTCTTTCCTGCGCGTGACCTCACTTAGCGCACCCCTAGGAACGCGCCCTTGGTTGTTGTACCGCACCACGACCGCTAAGGGTATCCTTGCGCGCCTCGCGCAAAGAAGGCTTTACACCTTCTTTTGTGTGACGTGAGCCTTGGCGTCCGCCCTTCCTTAGCACAAGGGCGCACACCCTTGCGTTCCCCAAGGGAGGCAGCCATGGTGTAAGAGGGTGCTACAATGTTCCAATGGATTTTTTTTAATTTGTTTTGTCATTCCCTTCAGCGATAGAAACACGTCATGCTACCTGCTTGCACTCAGGTCTGTAAGTACGCTTAGGAGACTTCATTCTAGTGCAAACATTTGTTTGCAAGCGCCAACGAAGGTGGTCTACAATTGCCGCCATGGATACCGACGACTCCGACACCGCCATGTACACCTACCGCCCTAGGGTCACTCCTGGATCCTACGCAGTTGATGATACTGACGGGGAGAACCCCTCGGAAGATACTGAGGACCTGCAAGATGATTTTCAAGATGACAAAAACCTTGGCAATATGACACAAGAGTATCCGGAAACCAACTCTCCCGACGTGACACCACTTACGGAGGAAGAAGGTCAGTATCCCGATCCAACCCCTGTCCCTACCCTCTGCCTCCATTTGTATGTCCTCCCCAATTCCCTACCACCAAACCCCTATGCATATCCCATCTCCTTTACCCAACCCCATTCATACCACGTACCCGTGTGCAAACCCTCTTCCGTTGTACCTACTGCCCATCCATCTCCATAACCCCTACCCCTGTCTTTTCCCCATTCCCCTATCCCTGTTCTTACCACCTCCCTCTGTCCAAACCCTCTTCCCTTATCCCTACTCCTTGCCCCTATCCCTAAACCCTACCCCTACTCATGATCCCCGGCCCAATCCCCATCCCATTGTATGTACATTGTCCTACTCCGTATGTACACTGTCATACGATCTGCCCTTGTGAAAACTGTTACTTGTTTGTCCCTACTTCTACCTCCTACACTTATAGCTGCCCGCTTCCTCTCTGAATATCCTCTTTTGGTTACTCTGGATTTTCCAAAATTGTACCTATTGAGGCCTTGCCATGCACAGGTCCAAACGGAGGATTAACCTAAGAACATAACCCCGTGGACGTTTAGGTCCCTCCAAGAGCTGACGGTACCATACTCCGTGCTCGTGCTGCTCCCACGACATTCAAAAAGGGTGACAAGTTTGCAAATGTGCATGCCCTCAAACTTGCACTATAAAAGCTTCAATGGCAGCATTCTTGGGGTGCGTACTCTCCCTCTATTCCACTGTTTTGTTGTTTTCTATGAGTACGTGCAAGCTGTCTTCTACAAGCGGGGTCGCGAATCTCGCCAGCACACTAGTGTTCTTACACCAACCATCTCCAAGACTTTGAACACACTATTCAACGACTCGTTGCGGTACGATGCGACCCCATCCACAGACGTTGAGGCACTTGTGGCCGCCTGCATGGAGAACGGATTGCATCGGCTCGTGACCCTCACTACAAAAACCTGCACTTGTCTTGTATTTCAAGACTTTGCACTCCCATACGTGCATGGAATGACACTCATCCGCATTACGAACGCACCTCGAGTGGCGCACTACCATGATGCGTATCGCACAGGGTTGTGGTAGCAGTTCTATGGCAGTCGCCTCCCAAATAAGATCTATCGGAACTTGTCACTCAACCAAGCATTTGGAGCACTGCCTCGTCAGCCGTCAACAGGTCGTCCTCGCACATCCCGCATTCTGCGTTTCCAAGGCTATATGCATAACCGTCTTTGCATGAACTGCAACATGCGAGGACATGTTGCACGTGATTGCACTGCCCTGGCCCATGGCATGTAGGGCTACTCAGAAAAGCACGGTCTTTTGTTTTCAGATTAGAATTCAATACTCTTCTTCTTTTTTTCCAAATGAGTACCCAATTTTTATCCTCCTTTGTAGTGCTCTCTCTCTCTCTCTCTCTCACACACACACACACACACACACACAACACCCACACACACTTGTGTGCAGCTTGGAATGTGGGAGGTGCTTTGATATACCAAAGGCTGCTCATATAGGTTGTGCATTATGATTCATACAAGAATCTTACCATTGTTTGAGAAAGTTTATACATGTGTAAGTCATGGAGTTTTCTTGATTAGGGGAACTCTCACACATGTGTGTAGCTTTTGATGTGGCAGCTGGTTTGATGTTCCCAAGACTGCTACTATAGGTTGTGCATCTCCACTACATACGAATCACACAATGTTTTGAGAAATTTTGTACATGTGTAAGTCATGGAGTTTTCATATGTGTGTGAAACCTCACACTTGTGTATATCTTTAGAAGTGGGAGGTGCTTTGATGGTCCAAAGACTGCTTTTGTAGGTTGTGCATCTTCATTCATAACAGTATTGCACAATGATTTGAGCAAATTTGGACATGTGTAAGTGATGGAGTTTTCTCGGTTGTGGGAACTATCACACTTGTGTGTACCTTTGGATTTGGGAAGTGCATTGATGTTCCAAAGACTTCTCGAATAGGTTGTGCATCTTCATTAGCAAATGTATCGCACAATGGTTTGAGAAAATTTGTAAATGTGTAAGTGATGGAGTTTTCTCGGTTGTGGGACCTATCACACTTGTGTGTACCTTTGGAATTAGGAAGTGCGTTGATGTTCCAAAGACTGCTTGTATAGGTTGTGCATCTTCATTAACAAAAGTATCTCACAATGGTTTGAGCAAATTTGTACATGTGTAAGTGATGGAGTTTTCTCGGTTGTGGGACCTGTCACACTTGTGTGTACCTTTGGAATTGGGAAGTGCATTGATGTCCCAAAGACTGCTCGTATTGGTTGTGCATCTTCTTTAACACAAGTATCGCACAATGGTTTCAGCAAATTTTAACATGTGTAAGTCATGGGGTTTTCTCGGTTGTGGGACCTGTCACACTTGTGTATTGCTTTTGCGGAAGACGTAGACCTTTTACGCAAGCTGGTAAAATGTTGAAGCGTTTGTTTCAAATTTGCAAAAAAAGTGTTCATATGTGAAATGGTATCATTTTTGTCCATTGGTACTTTCTCACTTGTGGAGACTTGGGCACTCAAACATGCTTGGCATGGTGTGCCATATTGTACTGCCTGATGATGCTACATATGCTAGAGAAAGTTTCCTTAAGGCTTTCATTCCATGTCTCATCACTAATTTTGTGTGACTCATGTTCGGACTTTATCGGTATACTCAATCATTTCATAAGAAATATGGGAACCTCTAAATAATACATTATGTGGCCTTGCAACTTCTTTCCCTCAATAAAAATAAATTTAAGAAAGAATTATAATTGAATTAGGCTCTGGCGTCATACCTTCCACTAGCTTCAGGTAAGTCGTGTCATTCTCTCATGGACTCAGGCGTACTCATGCTACTTTATGATTTTACACCATATTTTTACTCTATTTAAAGCTACAATAAGTTCACATCCAGTTTTCATTTACAAATATTTGCAATTGGATGTCTTACATTTGTTTTTCCTTCTTTCTTCCTTGAACCCGAGTCATTATATCCTTCCCATATTGCTGAGGTTCGTCAAATTGTCTCGTGACGGTTTTTTCATTGAAAATGGTGGTCTGTGTTCGACACAAGGGGTCGCAAAGGGCTAGCTACCGTGATGTTACCGTACAACCTCTGCATGCCCGTATTTTTTCCTATTCGTCGGTAGCACCTTGTACGATTTTCATTACTTCCGTACACCCATAACTGGCCATAACTGTAAAGACATCCACGGCCGGCCACATTATCAACGCCGGCCGTCACTATGGCCAAATTCGTTAGAGGATCTCGCTGCGCAGCGAATCATGGCTAAATCTGAAAGGCAATCTCCAAGCCGCATCGAAATTGGACAAATATGTAAGGGAGCAACCAATTTGGCCTGTATGGATGCCGGCACTGAGCCGCGGCTAGTTTTCGAAGGGGATCACAAAACATGGCCAAACGAATAAAATGACCTACGTAGAATCAAGATAAAAAACAACGGCGCATGACGGAAGCAACATCGAAACATGAACATGGTGATCCCAAGAGACAACCAGAGATGTGTCAGCCATCGCCGACAGTCACCCAATCTTTCGAAATCAAGTTCGAAGAGCAAAAACAAATAGGGGCAAAAAAACAAAATGTACCTTAAATCAAACCAAAAACCTGGTCAGTTCCAACCACTACATCTCAAAACAAAGAAAATGCCAAAGGACGAAAATTAGCTGAATAAACCACTCAAACCCACACCTAAAATCTTACAATCTTCTTGTAGGAAAATCTATTTGATCGTACTATCTTGCTTTCAATGATTGTGGCTTAAAACTGACATATTTCAATGGAACGTCCCATGAAAGCCAATTTGAAGAAGACATTCATCACATATAAGAGATGCATGCACACATGTTTGAGAGACCACAAAAATAAACATGTTGTGGCAGTGAGTTATAGGTGAAAATATTCAAGAGAAACACACACACACACACACAAACACACACACACACATCAATAGAGAGATAGAGAGAGAGAGAGAGAGAGAGAGAGAGAGAGAGAGAGAGAGAGAGAGAGAGAGAGAGAGAGAGAGAGAGAGAGAGAGAGAATAAAATAGAATCAATCCACAACACATTTTGAAAGTACTAATGAATTATTGGACATAAGGATAATCAAAACATAATTCAGCTAGGCAATTCTATTCATACATGTATATTGTGATAGGAAAAGGGATAAAAGTTTATATCTAAGATATCTTTCAGTGTAAACAAGCATTAAACACATATAGATAAAAACTCAAAAGAAATTGATCACTAAGCGTCTATGGAACAAGGTAGAGCAATGTGTGGACAAAGCAAGTCATTTACAATTTTGTGCACAAATTTCAATTTTTGTTGTAGTTTTTTGTGTAGAAAATACAACAACTCATCCATATTCAATAATCTTAAGTAGAACATTTCAAAGACATACTTGACCCCATGCATTTTTGCCTATTAACACACTCCTTTTCATATTGAAAAGGAGAATTCCCTTCTTCAGATGGCCTACATTGTGTTTGTTTACTTGTGTAACATAATTTTGGAAAAAGTATATTGCTTTAAATACTACAACTCCTGAGTAGAAGTCAACACCTAAAAGTATTTAAGTAAATAATTACTCACAAGCTACACACCTTTGTACTATGCATTCAACATGGTCATTCTAGTATGATACCAGACATTCACTATGTTACATGTCACCTTCTAGTGCATAAGGCAAGCTTTAGGGGAGTGGGTTTTACAAGGAGGAATAAAGTGATTGCCTAGATGGAGCCAAAAAGACATTCTACTAATATTTGAATCACTTGAATGTCCTTCAAGAAAAACATATCCGCATTTACACCATGTTTTATAGTGTTTTTCTATGATTTTTTAGATGGATTCTCATGAGTTTTGCCAATTAGAAAGAGGATAAATGCGATTTAATTTGCTTGAATTCTTAACTTTGAAGGCACTCCTACAATTGAGAGGTAGTCATGAAGGCAATAACGGGAAAAGTTTCCACAAACAGTTTTTTGTTTCATGTTGCCCCTTTATGAATATCCAAGCCTCCATCCAAAAAGCATATCCGATAATTGCTCTACGATAGAAACTGTGGGGCATACTAACATGGACCACATTTTGGGGACATGAACCAAATTTTGGGGCATACTAACGCTTTGTATTATGTCTTTTCCGACATATGAAATGCAGCCACATGGAGCCACATGTCTACACGTTTGAAATAGGAAAACGTAGGGTCAAATTCAATGAAATTAAAAATCTTTAATAATTAATTCTGAATAAAATGAGAGATTCAGTTTTGATATGATCAGGTTTTTGAAAATTAGAACCTTATAAGATAAAATTTTCTTTTGAAAATATCTAATGTTTTCATAACAGACATGGTCCATTATATAACTATCAATGGAATCACAATGTTAGAATAGCCATCCAAGGAGAGGGCAAAAGGTCTCTTTCACCATTTTGGCTAAAAATAATCGCACCACAAAAAATTGTGGTCACATCACATTTAACTTGACAAGTGTAGCACAATAGGACATGTGACAGTTGTAGAACACGTCTTTTTCCCGCCAAACCACTTGCTTGGTTAAATGATGTAGCCAGTTTTATTAAAGAATGAGTTGATATCCTCAGCTTGATCAAATGTCACAATGTCGTTGTGATTATTTATCTGTCTAACTTATCCATAACATGATATCAAGATCAATGCACCACAAAATAGTGGACAGTGTTCTTTTGCATGTCGTGCATGTTGTCCATGCCAACCATGTACCCGATTTCACATGGCTAGATTACAATGGTATATATTGAATACCTTGACCCATTGAAAAGAGTATTTTCTCAAGAACTTGGTCATGCGCAAGGCCTCTTACTGCCATGCTATTCATGCATGTTTTGGCACTTGTGCTCAACCAAGAGAGCTTTTTAAGCATGGTTATGGAGTTTTATCACCTTTAGCATGGTCCAAATCTGAGCAAATTGTCCTCGTCACACATGTGATTTCTCTGTTAAGACTTGGTTCATACTACTTTTGGAACTTTCATTGCATACTACTAGCAGGGGTGATGTTTCAAACTTCAAATGGTCATCACTATGGGTAAAGACTAGTATTGCTATGTGTTTACTGCACCATTTTGGCATACATATAATAATTTTAGCCAACTGAGATTGTCTCTACACATGCTTGAAAATTATCTATTGAAATAAGTTGACAATATGACCATCCTGAACTTCATCGAGATGCCTTGCAAATGTAAAACAACGTGTCTCTAATCATTTGAATAATGTGCTAGATGCTCTTATGTGGAGACCCACTACACGCATAAATTGTATGATTTCATCAGGTGGTCAATCAAAGCAAGCATGAAAGTGCAACAAGTGGGTTAGTTCTTGCTACTTGATATAACGGGGTGCAATCAACACCCATATTATTGGGGCAATCGACATCTTATAACATGTCTTGTACAATTTTCAATAACATGGTTAGTCCACCCAAACCTCACTGTTGTAGTGCAATCAGTACTCGTATAACTGGTGCATTTGGCACCCATGAAAAAAGTGCAACCGCTAGTCTTACCGAATCATGCAATCAGTGTTTTTATGAAAACTATGCTATCAAGATTTGTGTTATCATTTTAACAGACTCACTTCTTTCTCATGCATTCAACATCATGATAATCAAGTGTTAAACACTAACGTAAATAATATGATTGTATTTTCCATCTTGGTCATATTCTAGGTGCAAACAACAATTGTCTATTGACAATAGTGTCACAGTTTCGACAATCAGCTATGTGTTGAGTGCAATCAGCACTCACATCCTTTTTTTTGTTGAAATACACTAAAAATGGCTTACCCCTTAGTGCAATTGACACCCACATGGATATGCGATCGACAACTGCTTTGGTCATATCTGTGAACACCATGAGTAATGCTTTTGGCATGCATGATTAAAGTGAAACAAGTAATTTTTCATTGGTATGTTTGACACCAAATAATAACTACAACCAGGACTTTTGTTGTTGCCCTTAGTGCAATTGTTACTTATATCAATGATGTGGTTGATGCCCCTCAAACTGTATTGTTGAGACTCCTTTTGTGTAGTCTACACATTTTGCATGGTGTCGGTAAGTAGTTGAGTTACCAAGTGGTCAAAGCACATACGATGCCTTCATGATTTTTAACAAGGAATTTTTCATAATGTATGTGAACGTTGTGGTTTTGCAACGTGTTCTATGTCGTAGTGGCTCTTATGCATGAAAAACGTTTGTCCATTGCATGTACAACCCCTGTCAAGCCATGTCTTTCTTTCAAAAGGTCACCTGTTTCCGCTTTTCTCACAAAGTACTCCCAAAACTAAGGTTACTACAAAAGAATCAAGGCGTTGTCAATGCTCAACTACTTGCAAAAAAGCGTTTTCAAGTAGATGTCGTTCACAACATAGAAAACTATCGGTATCCTTCTTTTGGTTTTAGACGATAAAGAGATAATTAAAACTCTTAATGTTTATTTTAGAGCTCAACCAGAGCTTCTAGATGTTTTGATTCAAAAACTATAATAAACTTGACCACACACTACAATGTGATCGCAAAGAGTTTCAGCATTTTCAGCACGATTTTTCAAAATCATTTACATAGAATCCCTCAACTCAAGAACTAATGGAAACAAAAAAAATTATGCACGTCAATTGCCAATTTCGTTTTTCACATGATGCAAAGAAAATTCCAGGCGTCATCCGGTGGAATGTCGAGAAAACTATCTGTCTTCCTTTTTTCATGAACATGGAAATGTTTTAGGAAAGTCATTGAGAATTCATCAATTGTGGAGCTTTAACTAAGCTCCATGTATGGTGGTTAATGCTAAATCAAATGAGGATGTTATCTATGTTTTCAAGGGCCAAGGATCAAGCTTAGGGAAAAAAACATATAAACAAGAATCAAACACTTCACCTCTCAGTGGGCAAGCCCACGTTAAGATTACCACAACTTGCTCACATCTTCTATAGTAAAAAAAACTTTTGATACATATTTTTACGTTTGACAGCCAATCTCCTTCACAAGACATGGAAGGAGGGGGGAATTCCTCCTCTTCATCCTTGACTTGCCTACCTAGCGGTGGGTGGTGCTCCCCTCCACAACTCCATGGCAAGAAAGACGTCATGGGGGGAGGAGAGGAGTAAGAGGAATCTCCCAAATGCTACCCCTTGTTGTCGTCTAAGACATGGCAAGGAAGGTGGGAGGAGGGGAGAAGATGCTCCATTCAACATCACATTGGCACTATCTGTAACATGGAAGGAAGTGAAGGAATGGGAGATTCTCCTGTCACCTGTCTCCCTTGACACTGGCAACACCATGAAAGAGGGAGGGAATGGAATCCCTTCCCTCTCGTACCCTTTGGCATTGTCTTCACCATGGGGCGCAAAGAGATTCTATCCCTCTCCACCCCTTTAACACCGTCAACGCCATGGGAGGGGGAGGGACTCTCGTCCCTCTCTTCTCTTCTCACATCGTCAAGCCTCTCGGAGGAGAGGAACTTACGTTACTCTCCTCCCATGTGGCATAGTCAATGTCATGAGACTGGGGGGAGGGATTTTGTCCCTCTCTTCCCCTGTGTTACCATCGGTGCCATGGGAAGGGGGAGGTGAGCTCTTGCCCCTCTCTTCCCCCTTGGTGCCTTCAGTACTATGGGATGAAGGGAACAGGCACTTCCATCCCTCTCCTCCCTTAAGGCGCTATGGACGGAGGGAGGGAGAAAGGGGTAACGTTCCTAGGCAACGGCATCTCGGTCAATATGTTTGTTCTGCGGGTGCTCCTTCACCTGACCGATCGAGCACGCGAGCAGTGTTTCATTGTGAACCCCTTTTCTTTTTTTTCTTTCTTTTTTTTTTCAATCACAACAAGCTCTTATGTTGGTTGAGAGTGAAGTCCACATTCCACTAGTCGGCGTGCGGCGTTCAATCAAATATTTGGACTTAATCTCAAATTTAAAATATTGTCCATCGGGTAGCATTTTTTCAAAGATGACAAAATGTCTCTTGATAAACGATGAAAGAGCCATATGATGCACACTGAAGGGACAGATTGGGTGAAATTATAAAAAACGTTTTGGTAGTATTGCTCAAATTCCACTCGAATGGATGTGGCATCTTTTGCGACTAACAATGAAACCAATACTTGAGGCGCTCAAAATAGTCGTTGAGGGAGAGAGGGAAAATGTTCACACCAACCATTTTGGAAGGGACTAATCGCACAAAAAACGTATGTAGCCATCATAGGGCATTTTTGTTAAAATGTATCATTCCACATGGCTTTTTGCCACGTGGAAACATGATCCCAACAGCTAATTAGAGGGGTCGAGGAGTGACACAGTGGATCTTCCATCGTGGCACTTCTCTTGCCTTAGTTTTGGCTGATAGTTCTTTTGCATGCTAGATTCAAACTACACTCTAGCCCCTAATACTTTCTAGCCCTTGATTCTACAAGACCATGATCTCGATACATCGAAGTATCAGAAACATATTTAAATAGTTTTTTCTTTATAGAAATGGTCCGTACACTAAACTTTAAATTATGGATTTTCATATATCAGTCTGGTTTGTCACACATTTAAGTCATACATAAATTGGAAAGTAAAGAAATCCCAAAAAATGGAATGTTTGGCCTTGACGAGTCAATCAGCGTGTGAAATCCCACCTCGTGCATGTTGGAGCATGACCCATTGCCAAACATAGATTGTATGGCAAGAACAAATAGCATACTTTCATAATCTGATGATGTCAATGGATGGAATTGAATGATCCATCCTCTTCCACTATATCTAGTTGTTAACCAGTCAGTTTAAGGGAAGATCATGGCCTAGCAAACATGTACATTTGAGATAAAACTTGGATTTTCAAGTTTTACCCGAGTTTTAGAGTACCATTTTGTACCAAAACTAAGTTAATGTGTTACATTTATCCTTCTTAATTAAATAAATTTCGTAGTTTGTAAAAGGAAAGAGGTGCACATGTCAAACTAACCACGTACAGATAATAGAAGGAGTGAGTAGAGCATAAAGAGAACACATTCGTCCACAATAAGCAAACACATGGTGTTTTGCAATTCATGTATCCACATAATATTATCATCTTCCATTGCGGTGTCATGGTTTATTTGTGTGTAAGCTCCATGCTTAGATATTGCTTTCCATTACAACGACCTAAGAGGGGGTGTACACTTGTGGTTATGGTGCTAGAATTCTTTGCACAGCTTTGTGCACTGATCTTGTGACACATTGCACAATGTATCTTGAAGTAGGGACAACATCTTCCATGGTTGAGCAATGGGTTCGTATGTAGGATGTTCACAAAAAATTTGTAAGATTGAAACAATTTTTCCTCGTGGGCTTTGTGAATGTTCAACCTTAGGGCTATAGTTCATGTCCTCTCCGTTTTTATGAGGAGGTTCCTTGCACCAAGTGACCAAGAAAAACTCATTGGGTTGCAACATTGTGCCATCATTCTCAAAGAATTTTTTTGTTTGTGGTGATTACGCCAGGGTGGTACCCTCTTGAGTGTGGTCAATCAGACTGAGTCTCATCCTCCACCAGGGATTCAACTAGGAAACCCCAATGGAAGGATATCGTCTAGTCAAGTTGAAATATGGCTATCATAGCCATTTTAGTTGGCTTGGTTGAACAACCATTTTTAATGGAGCCTTTGGATCTACAAACTACATTGTGGTTGGTGTCTTCTCCATGTTCCATGTGCAATCATGTATATTGGCAATGCTCAGAAACCAACTGAACATTGGAGATGACATGGTCTTGCATAACATGCAAATTGTTCATGAGGTTCTCATAGCACAAGTCTCCTAGCGCACGTGTCTATCTACCATGTTGTGATGAAGGATGAGACAAACATTTGGTAGCATGGAGACCTAGATAGAAGGTACATGAATCTTGCTGTCCCTCCACTCAAAGGGTGAGTGGGTGCCATAAACGTTTATGGTCTATGACTTTCCAACATGTGGAGGAAAACTCGGGTACTATAATGTACTGGAAAAAAACACCCAATTTTTTAGACTAAAAGGATATACATTGCATATTTCAAAGTTGCAAAGTATATTGTTAGAAAAACTGTGGTGGATGGGACCCAAAATCTAACGTTACAATTGTTGTAAGACTGAATAACAAAACTTCACATGTATTTGGGTAGTTTTGTTTCAGAAACGTACATTGAATGACCCGTATACATCAACATCGTGACTGCATGTGTGAGATGGGTCATGTTATCAACGTTGGGAGCTTCAATTGTGTGATTCAAAGGAAGGTCACCAAGCAAATATAAATCGACCAATTTCATCTCTCCCAAAATTAAAATTGCCAAAGATTTATTTAATATTTCTTGAAGTGAAAACAAGCTGGACTACTGTTTATCTTAGCATGGTTTGTGCCTTACATTTACAATTCTAGTGCATTTCCAGAGAACAAGATGATCCTTAAAGGAGATACTTTGTATCCATGGATAGTATGTGTTTGTAAGAACATCCAAAGTATTTCCAAAGAGATGCATTGGAGAGTATTGGTACCAAAGTACAATTTTATAGTTTATGGATCATTGATCATGGCTTGTTGCCTTAAACTTTTGCATCTGTTGCTTTGTGTTCCTCTAGGTTGTCTTAAACCAACAATGCACACAAGTGTGTGCTCATGGATAGATCATGTTATCATGAGTTTGACAAATCGTCATCGTTTTCTGAGAATGTCATAGTAATGGTAATTTTGATGTTATGTATCAACCCATAAAATGCTTCTATTACCAAATTCGTGCATGATATTTTAATCCCAATGCAATTTTAATACTACTCTTTTTATGATCAACAACCAGATTGGAATGTCATATAATCCATTAGTACATGTATGGAACCATGATGATTACCACAATAATGACTTCAATGCACGTTTTGTGCATAGTATTATGAGGGGCACTAATTGGTTTCATATATTTAGCTTTAATAGCTCAAAGGTCAGCTAAGAATATTTTGATGTTTGATAAATGGCACTATTGATAGTAATGTCCATATAAATGATGTTGGTAGCCTTGGCCATACTAGGTTGAAACTTACCATGTCTATGGAGAGTATGAGCATCCTTGGTGCATTTTGATTACAAATACGGAGTCCTCATGGCTAATGTCCATGATTGTGACACCCTTTCACATCATCTTCCTAAGCCCTAGCTATAACATAGGACATTGAGGCTCATGGAGCACCTGACACGTGGATTGCTGCTCCACATGATTTATCCATCATCAATGTTCATGGAAAGGGTGTCATGTGTTGCAATGCAAGCATGAACCTCTGTGATCATTTTTCAACCATTCTATCTCCATGATCACAAACATGGGCTCAAATTCGGCTATGTTGACGGTCAAAATCAAATGTGTATTTCATCATGGAATGATAACCCCTCACAGTGGAGGCAAGGTGGAAGTGAATCTCCTAGTATTTTAGCCATTATTTATATGTCCGTATCCATGTGTTATACTATGGATAAAACATAGAGAGAACATGGGATACAACCTTGTCTCACTTATGGCGTGTAATACCTTACTCAAACTAAGCATGTTAACTTGTTTTGACAAGCAAAGATCAAGCTTGTGATCATATGCCTCTTACAAT
The DNA here is from genome assembly GCA_023375785.1 of Penium margaritaceum. Classification (NCBI taxonomy): domain Eukaryota; kingdom Viridiplantae; phylum Streptophyta; class Zygnematophyceae; order Desmidiales; family Peniaceae; genus Penium; species Penium margaritaceum. Next base: position 61,377 of record SZWC01006647.1, read on the forward strand.
TATCTCTATTCACGATTTGTTTTGATGTGTACCAAATCGGTGTTAAGAGATGATGCTTTCAAGGCAAAATGTGTGCATCCTCCTTAAACACTTTATTCACATGCAGCCAAGGCACATGCTGAGTACTTCATGACATGGACGAATACGTTTAGGCACTGTAAAGTAAGTTATATGAATAGGTGTTTCACTAGTTCAATGGTTTACCTATAACATGACTTAGTTGCATTGTGTCATTTGTACATGTAGGCTAGTTGAAAAAGTCATAGGTAATGTACATGACATGAACATTTTCAAGTCATGTTATTCATTTAATTTTGAAGCTGACAAAACTTACGTGCTAGGAGCTTAGAGCCTCATGGGGAATGTCGTGTATGCCTAATTTGCTATGCTGAGAAAAATGTATTTTCACCCATTGCCTTATCATTACTGACATGTAATGAGCGTTGTATTTCATCACATTGAAGCACACGGCCTGACATGAAGATCTCTCTTTATTGAAATGATGAACTTGAAATTTCCTACTGAGGTCGCTTTGATGTTACACTTCATGCATCTTGAGCGTGTGTCTGAACACATTCATTTCACACAATCGAATTATGCACTTTGACGTAAGTCAAGATGTTCAGTGCATGAGTCATCCATTGGAGCTGATGTGCAAGAAAGCATGGATAGGTGTGTAGGATTATAAAGAAATAATGCCTTCATTATAAATTCCATATTATCCAATGTTAGAGACCAGGATATTGTGCAACTATTGTCCGTGACATTGTACCCAATATTTTCAACCTCATTTTTTGGAGGATGAATCATTTGGATGTCGTGGTGTGGCTTAAAGTGTATGAGGCATGCTCTGATAAGTTAAAATAATTGAGTGAGTGTGATCCATATGTCATTAATTGTTTCAAAGACGAGTTGTTTGGTGAATGGATTTCCTGGTTGGCTTTGGTGGCACATCCATAATGTTTGGCTCTATAGTTGCAAAAACATTTTTACCTCATTGTAATCTATATTTGCCCCTTTTTCTCATGTTGCCCATGGGCTTAGCATCTCCAAGAAGCATTGATGCACTTTAAATTCGTTTCAAATCCGTTATTTTTGTTGCGTTCCCGACCCATACTCATTAACAAAAAGTATCAAGAGAAATCGGTGGGATTAAGGGTGCTTGCAGAACAAACCTTACACGCTTGTTTGGTAAATGAGGTTATTCTAGAGCAATGTTTATAGAAGAGCAAATACTTTACTCTTTTATGACAAAGTTTTTAATAAAGAAAGATCATTGTAAGCCTTTAGCCACACAATTTCCTATGTTTATTACTCCCACATGGGCGAGGACTTGTTTCAACACTTGACTTGGCTATACCATAATACTTCTACGAAATCCATGCCCATAGGCATATGATATGAAATTACTCTCAATACCTAGTGTTGCGCTTAGAGCTAAATGAAGACCCAACTTGAAGAAGTATACTTATCCAATGAGCCCTTACTAGATGGTTGTAGAGGGTAGTACAAAGTCATCTACTAATTCATATCAATATGAAAGATTCATTTCATTTTAGTTGGTGGTGGCACCAACGTAATGACATGATTATGAATAATATCTATATATTTCTTGGCACTCCAATCATTAAAAAAAACACATAAGCTTAGTAGGATCCATGCTACGACCAAGTAAAACAAAAAAGGTGGAGAAGCTCGCAGAGTACATACTTCTGCTTATGAGCCAGCGCAACTCCTAAAAATGTTAGGCAAAGCGATATGATTCACAATTTTTTACAATGAGCTTCCATATCTTATTGTAGATACATGGTGAGCTATACCGGACCATGTTATTATTATACAGGATACATTATGTGGTTGATTGTTATTCCAACTTAGCCGAGGAACATGTTGGTTTTAGGGCATGCCAACACAAGAGACATTGTGGCTTGCAAACAATCACATTCCAAGAGTGAGCCGGTTGATTTATCAACTCGCAAAAAGGAGGTGAGAGAGAGTAATGCCTATTACTATCTTGTTGTCTATAAGGTCTCTCCTATTGATGTGGTGTCAATAATGCACTTGCTGATCATCTCATGTCATCCTTTAACCTTAAAATCAACCACAGGCTGTTAACTAATAATACGAAGGAAATTCGCCATATTTATGTGGCTACCGTAAGAAAATCTATGGCTTTTGTATCAATGCTAATACTTGTATGGCCATTTTTGCAATATCACCAAGGTGTATGACTTATGGTTGTTATCTTCACCATGGCCTATACCAGTTTTGTAAGGCTCATCATGGCAGATCTAATTGCAGCTAAAAACCATATGCTTCCATTCAAAAACAGCGGGCAAGGATAACCCGCTGGTGTGTATGAAGAATGTGGCATATGACCTACAACCAGTTTGTCCCTTGTTAACTTACAATCAACATGGCTTCCACATGCCAACATTTCGTGGATATATCATTTCATAGGCACCCAATATGTGGTGTAAGCTAAAGTAAGTAGTTCTAAGACATGAAACACAAACACAGTATGCAATGTTGCAGGTAGTATTAACATTGCCACTAACACTACCAATCATGTATATAAGGTGTAAGCCATTTCAGACCACACCCGAAGAGATACTAGCCTTCCTCCACATTTTGGTACAAGTTTATCCGTATTTTTTGTGCCAGTAAGACCAGAAGGGTGCTTGTCGCTATTTGTAGATCCCACAAGGCTTCTTCGCTCATGTTTTTAAATCAAGGAGATGGAAATCCTTATCATACAAAAAACGGATACGTTAAGGTTGATAAAAAATATTTCAATGCCTGAGGAAGGCGTTATGGTGGCAATGGAAGGAACTCTTGCTACCACAACAGACTCGTGTCTGCTAGACTGTTAATAAGGCTAGTGCCTACTAAACAACTTAGTAGATTGACACCCACTACAAAAACCAGCCAACCAATGCCTACTACACCAACCAAGAAGCCATTAATTATAATACAAACTAGTCGGCCACTTCATGCTAGATGATCCTACATAATAGCAAGCTATTATAAACAAGGTACACCAACACGCCGGTGCTATTGAATGACATTGCAGGCTGGCCCTTTCTCAACAACCCAACACGTTGCTCTTGGTTCAACGATGTAGTAGGTTGATGCCAGTTGGATAATCCAACACTTTACGCATGCTATACAATCCAACAAGCTAGCACTTACAAGAAATACCAATAGGTTTGAGGCGCCCATTGGATTCATTAGCAAGCCGGTATGTGTTTGAGGCAATAGTGGACCGACACTTGTTGGAAATTCATGTAGGCCTTGATTCCTGCAAGATGGAAAAGCAGGTTGCAATCAGCTAGATGATTTATTAGACTAGCACGTGTTGTTTGATACAACAAGAAACTTGCCGCCTTTTGGCAATAGGAATTGTTCATACTCTAAAGCTTAGGAGGGGGTGTGTTTTCGGGTTTTCAGGCATGGAAAGCTATTGAACTTGGTAGTGCTAGGGGGAGGTGGGAGGAGACGAGAGATGAGGGGTTGCGGGTGGAGTCGAGTGGCTCTCGACTTCTGTGAGAGCGAGTGTCGAGGGAGTTAGCCGCGGGGCCAACAGTCGCTCTTGACTATGAGGGGGAGGAGACTCTCGAGGGCTATGAGGAGGAGAGCTCTCGAGAGCTGAGAGGGGGGATCGAGGCGGAGTAAGTTAGGCGTGAGAAGAGATCGAGACGTGAAAATAGTATCGTTTTTGGAAAAGAATGAGCTCGACGAGGGAGCGAGAGTGACCCCTATCGGGTCGCCCTCGCTCCCCAGATTGCGGTTCGCCCTAGAATGTGGCGAACCACATAAAGGGTGCATAGGGCACCAGTGTGCACAATGTCTCGTGCGACCCAGACGGGGCGATACAACGAGGCCTACGTCTCGTAAGAAATCAGCACGTCAGACAAGAAGGGAGACTAAACTAGGCTAGCTAACGCAAGTAGTCACAGAAGTGTTTACTACTTTAACATGATAGCGCAAGCAAGGGTGCATGTCCCAAGCAAAGAGCTTGAACATTACACCACAAGCCCCAACAACGCAGAGCAACACGGAGGAAGACGAGAGGCACAAGGCGCCGACGGACGGAGCACGCCAGGCGACACCATCGCGGAAGTGCACGACCGAGAGGAGCGTGCGTGAGGGGCACGGCCAGGGAGACTTTGCGAGGAGAGCCCGGCCAGAAGCACCCTGCTAATGACATCCCACCAGGAGTACCACCCCACTAGCGCCCGTCCAAGACACCCCACCAGGAGCACCGCACCAGTAGCACAGCATCAGAAGCACGCCACCACGGCTGCCGCCAGCAGCCCCCACCTAGAAGCACCCGGCGAGGAACACCCAGTCGCCACACCCCTGCCAGGAGCGCCTGGCGGCGACGAGCGGTAGTCCCGACGCGCACAGCGAGGACGGGGAGAATCAAGGACCTCTGGTGTAGGGCCCTCATCGGCGACGCGCACCCCCAAGACGAGGCGCCACCGCGAGAGCGTCAGGGACCTGCACATGACCGAGCAGAAGCACAGAACAGACGAGGGGCAAGAAGAGAGAGGAAAGGGAGGGGGGGGGAGGGGGGGACGACAAGGGGCATGGGCAGAAACCGAGGAGCGAGACGAGCTGGCGGCGAGGGGCGGTGGCGACGAGGGAGGTCAGAGGTCAACAACCTACATGCAGCGAAGGGAGAAGGGAGATATGAGAACAACAGGGATACAGTCATCGAGCGAATGACCGGAGAACAATCGCAAGTAGCAAGGGACGGGGGAGGAAGAGGAGGGAGAAGAGTCAGTCAGCCGGGAGCAAGGCGCGAAGGGCGACTGCGGCGATGCTGGAGGCAAAAGCAGGCTGGTGAAGGGCCTTAGTAAGGAAGTCGGCAAGCTGAAACTCCGCGGAGATGAACCGCAGGCACACGTCGCCGGCAGCAACAACGTCGCAGACGTAGTGGTGCTCGACATTGATGTGCTTTGTGCGACGGTGAAGCGCACCTACAATCCTGGAGATGGCCAGACCACTCTCACTGTCAGTGTACAAGGGCACCGGTGGCGTGGGGAGATGGAACTCGCCAAGGAGACGGCGGAACCACACAGCCTCAGCGGCGGCGCTACCCAGGGCCATTTACTCAGCCTCTCCCGTGCTCCGAGCGACTCAACCCTGCTTGCCGCTGCGCCAGGAAACGGCGGCGGCACCGAGAGGGAAGACGAAGCCACTGCGGCTTTGAGCGTTTGCGTCACGGGCGTAATCGCTGTCAGCGTAACCCTCAAGGAGTGGCACACCCGAGATGGCCGGAAAGGCGAGGCCAGTCCGGGCAGAGCCAATGACATAGCGGAGGACATACGCAGCCGCACGGAGATGTGCCGTGCGGGGCTCTCGAGCGTACCAAGCAAGGACGTTCACCGCACAAGCGATGTCCAGACGAGTGGTGCCTGCGAGGTACGTGAGGGCCCCAACGATGGACTCGAAGGCGACGGCGGACTCGAGCTCGCCAGACGCAGTGTTGTGGACGACCCGGAGGGCAAGCTGGGTACCCGGTGGCATGGGGGAGGAGGCCGCGGGGAGAGGCAGCAACAGGTCGACAATGGAGGAGAAGCAGTCGATGAGAGTAAGGACGTAGCACTCCTGGTGAACAAGGAGGCAGCCAGGGAGACGCTCAAGCTGCATCCCGAAAAACATGGTGGCGAGGCCGAGGTCTTTCATACAGTACGTCGAGGAGAGGAGGCCCTTAGCCTCGACGATCGCAGTGGAGGACGGCGAGGTGATGAGCAGGTCGTCGACGTACACCAAGATGAAGGCAGGCACCACAGAGGTGCCGCCAATAAAGAGGGAAGGGTCGGACTGGCTGGGACGGAAGCCGCCACGGACGAGGGTGGAGGTGAGCTCCTCGTTCCAACAACGAGGGGACTGGCGGAGGCCGTAGAGCGCCCGACGGAGGCGACACACCTTTGCGGAGCCGTCGGAAAAACTAGGAGGCTGAACCATGTACATCTCCTCATCGAGGCGGCTGTGAAGAAAGGCATTGTTGACATCCATCTGGTGAAGCTCCCACTGGAAGGAAGCGGCCACACAGATGACGACGCGACTGGTGGTGAAGCGACCGACCGGAGCGTAGGTTTCGCCGAAGTCAATGCCAGGGACCTGAGAGTATCCCTTGGCAGTGAGCGGAGCCTTGTAGCGATCGAGCGTACTGGTAGCGGTGAACTTCCGATGAAGAACCCATTTGGCCTTGATCACCTTGCGACCGGGGGGAAGGTCAGCGAGCACCAAGACGCCATGGTCAGAGAGCGCAGCTAACTCGGCAAGGCACGCCGCATGCCAGTCGGCGGTGTTGGGACGGGATAGGGCCTCGGTATGAGTGAGAGGGTTGGAGGCATCAGCAGGCGAGGGAGAGGAGGCTGCAAGAGGGGCGGAGGAGGTGATGGAGAGGACGCGAGCGACAGTCGCAGGAGCACCGGCAAAGCAGTGCTCAGTGGAAGCATCGACTGCTCGACGGAAATCAAGGTGAAAGAAGTGACGACCGTGAGCGTGACCGGGGTGAAAGGTGTACGGACATAGAGGACGGGGGCCAGAGGCGGAAGGCAGGGAGGAGACGGGGCACAAGTCCGGGCCAGGGCAGAAGGGGCAGGTAGCGATGCGAAGGAGGGGGAAGGGGGAGAGGCTGCGGGAATGGAGAGGACAGGGGGGGAGGGGGCGGGGACAGGCGATGGCAGAGTGGGGGTGGAAGAGGGCGGAGGTGGAGGCAAGGGGGGAGGAGGGGAAGGGGGGG
>SZWC01006647.1:68270-118870 GCA_023375785.1 Penium margaritaceum
GGGGAGACAAAGGGGGGGAACGCAGGGAAGGAGGAGCAGCCGGGAACAACGGACGAGGTGAACGAGGGGTGAAGGGAGGGGGGACAACAGAAGCAGCGCGCGAGTGAGGAAGAGGTGAGGAATCGTCCTCGGGGACGTCCTTGATAGAGATGAGGACAGAGTCAGGACACCGAGGAAGGACGGGTACACGAGGGTCGCCAAGTATCTGAACGGTCGTCCGGGCGGGAGGAATAAGCGGGGGGAGGGAGGGGAAACCGGGGGGAAAGTGGGGAGGGGGAACCGGTCATGATAAGAGGGGAGGAAGGAGGGAGACAGACGGTGGGCCACCATGACGATGGGTCGAAAGAAGGGGGGGAGGGAGAGACACGGGAGACGAGCACGAAGGAGGGGTCGACGTCACGGGAGAAAGCGCGAGAGGCACTGGGAGCGTGGAGGAGGGTGACACAGGCGCGGGAGCTGGGGGGACGACGGGGGGGGTGAGCGCGGATGGGACAGGAGGTGAGGCAGTGGGCGCGGGGGAAGGTGGGGCAGGGGGTGACGAGACCAACGAGACGGGAAGGGGGGGAACGAGAGGGGGAGTGGGAAGGGCGGACTGAGGCACAGGCAGAGGAGGCAAGGGGGGGAAGCTGCAGACGTGGTGGGAAAGCAAGCAGGGTGAACAAGGGAGGTGGGAATAGGAGCAGGAGAGGCGGGAGGAGGCGCGGGAGACGGCGGGGACCCGGCACAGACGAGGCCATCAGCGGAGTAGACAGTGGCAGAAGACGAGGGGGGAGGGGTGCGATCTGCACGGAACGCACTGTAGGTCAGCTGCTCAAAGAAGCGCGCGTGGCAGGACTCGATGATGCGATGCGCGACAGGATCCCAAAACCGATGCACCCGAGATTGAGGGGCGACGCCGAGCGTGACACAAAGACGACCAGGCGGGTCGAGCTTGCCGGACCGGGAAGAGGGCGCAAGATGAATGGTGGCCATGGTGCCCCACACCACTGCCTGGCTGAGATCCGCACGACAACCAAAAAAGAGCTCAAATGGTGTGGTGTCAGGGGCAAGCGGTCCGTGCGGGATCCGGTTCCACACCCAAGTGCGGTAACGGGCAGCCTCCGACCAGAAACTCTGACCACGGTCAAGATAGCCAGCCTCAGCCATCATGGTACGAACACCCTCAATAAGGGTGTGGTTCCAGCGTTCTGCAACCCCATTCTGCTGGGGAGAATAGGGTGTACAAAGCTCATGAATAACACCTTTGCGATCAAAAAAGGCCGTGGTGTTGCCGAGGAACTCACCACCGCGATCAGAGCGAAAGTGGAGGAGCTGATGACGACTCTGGCGTTGAGCAGACGCGTACCACGATTGGATGGTCGCCGCGACGTCGCTCTTTGCACGAAGAAAGAAGATCCACGTGAAGCGAGAGAAGTCGTCAATGAGGTTGAGGACGTACGTGCCATGCTCAGCAAGAGACTCATCCTGGAGAGGACCCAGGACGTCAGCATGGACCAGCTCGAGAGGTGCCAATGCACGAGAGGGAGAAGACGGAAAGGGGAGACGATGCATCTTCCCGACGGTACAAAAGGTCCAATCAGCCGCACATGGGGAAGGAAAGGACGGGTCAGACAGTCCATCGGCCGGGAGTGTGCGAAGGAGAGAGGTGACGGAGGAAGCCGGAAGATGACAAAGGCGACGGTGAAGGAGATGTGAGTGGGCGGAGCAGGAGAGAGCGACAAGTGCGACAGCGTCGGCCGCATGGGCCGATACAGAGTGGGCACCGAGAACCTGATAAAGGCCCTCACCAGGAGGTCGGCGGCCACGAAGGACAACACACCCGCTTGCGCGATCAGTGATGGCAACGAGACCAAGTGCATAAGTAGTCGAGAACCTGCAGGTGTCGAGCACAGGAACGGAGAGGAGAGAGAAGTCAAGAGCGGGAACATAAAGGACAGAAGACAAGGAGAAGTCACCGGCGGGAGACGACAAACAGACAGTGCTGACACCAAGAACAGGCAGGGGTGCCCCATCCCCGGTGAAGACAGCTGTGATGACAGAGGCATGACTAAACGACGTGAAGAGCTCTCGAACATGGCACATGTGATCCGTGGCAGCCCCGTCAAAAACCCAAGAGGGAGAGGTGATGCGATCGGCGCCGGAGAGAAGGCAATAGGCTGTCGTGCGTATTGCATCACTGGGAGACACGGGGTGCAACGGGGAGAGAGGAAGAGACANGGAACATAAAGGACAGAAGACAAAGAGAAGTCACCGGCGGGAGACGACAAACAGACAGTGCCGACACCAAGAACAGGCAGGGGTGCCCCATCCCCGGTGAAGACAGCTGTGATGACAGAGGCATGACTAAACGACGTGAAGAGCTCTCGAACATGGCACATGTGATCCGTGGCAGCCCCGTCAAAAACCCAAGAGGGAGAGGTGATGCGATCGGCGCCGGAGAGAAGGCAATAGGCTGTCGTGCGTATTGCATCACTGGGAGACACGGGGTGCAACGGGGAGAGAGGAAGAGACAGCGGAGGAGGGGCAGGCGCGGCAATGCAATCAAATAACAGTGACATACCGGCAGGCGGTGGACCACCAAGCACACCCTCCGCAAGAACGCGGCGAATCAGGGCGACAATGGCGTCCTTAGTGAGAGGAGGGGCAACAGCAGCAAGAGGTGCGGGGCCGGCTGGTGGGACGAGGGGAGCGACACATGGTGACGGGCCGCCAGGCACTGCGAGAGGAGGGGGCGCAAGGAGCGGCGCAGGAGGAGCACCAAAGGCACGACCACGCAGGAGAGCGCGCTGGCCAGCGATCCTCTCACGAAGTTCAGGGACCGGAGGTAAGGGACAGGTGTCGTGGCGGTGACCCACGGCGTCACAGTTCCACCAGACGGGCGGGCAACCACCACCACCACCAGCGTGAGCACGGACGGCGAGAGCATGAGCAACGGGGGGCAGGAGGAGGCTAGGGAGGGCGTCAGGAAGAACGGGCTCGGCGAGGGCAACAGCGGGCTGGGATGCAGTCTGGAACACTCAAAGACCATTGAGTAGAGCAGGCCAGACGGCACCAGAAGTCTGATAGGCGTACTGCAGGGTGAGGGCAAGAGGGAAGGAAGTGAGAGCGCCAGAGAAAGTCGGACCGAGGCCGGCCACGACAGAAGTCACAAACGCCTGGTCCGTGAGAGACGCGCCCGCAGTGAGCAGCTCGCTCTGAAGAAGCTCAGCACGGCCCAAGTATACCCCAAGGGACTCATCATGACGGCGACAAAGAGCACGGAGGTCAGCCAACAAGGAGGCGGCGGAGCGAAGAGAGTCGGAGGAGTAAAGGGCGAGAAGGGAGGCCCAAGCATCGCGAGGGCCAGCAGGAAGGGTGGGGGTGGGAGCAAAGTGATCAAGCTGGCGGAGAGCGACAGTGGGAGCAGCAGAGTGGAGAAGGTGAAAGGCGAGGGGCGCACGATCAGGGTGCGTAAGAGGGAGGGTGGCGGCTGCGTCGTAGTGCTCCCAAAGGTCGTTCATGTGTGCCCACGAGACAAAGAGAGCAGACCACTCGCTAAAGGGTGTGCCGGTAGCGTGACTGGGAGCGGAGGTCAGAGGCAACGATGAGACGGGTTGGCGAAGGCCGAGGCTGACGAGCTGAGTAACGGCAAGGGTCATGGCGTCAAGTCGAGCCTTAGTGCGGGCAAGGGCAGCGTGAGGGTCACCAGCAGCAACACCTCCAGTAGCCGCAGCATCCCCAGCGGGAAAAGCACCCCCGCCAGCAACCGCACCGCCGACGGCAGCGACACCTCTGGCGGCAGCACCACCACCAGCGGCAGCAGCACCACCACCAACGGTAGCAGCACCACCATCAGCGCCTGCGACACTCCCCACCGCAGCAGGGCGACCGGCAGCGGCAGCGCCACCAACGAGACCAGCAGGCAAAACACCACCACGGACGCCAGCCACAGCTGCGCCACCGACACCAGCTGGAGCACCACCACCAACACCGGCCCAGGCACCGACGGCACCAGCAGCGGCATTGCCGGCACCGAAAACACCACTGCCACTGGGTGCAACCATGGCGCCCGAAGCAACAGCGCCACCTAACCCCGCGGGTCGGCGGACGATGCCGGCGTGGGGGGGGTGAGCCGCAGGACCACCAGGGGTAGGCAACGCGAGGGAGGGGTCGAGAACTGGGTGTGCCGTAAGGGCATCGACAATGGCCGTCGAGAGGAGAGCGTGGGGATCATGAGGAGGGGCGGGCTGTGGAGGAGGGGGCGGAGGGAGAGGTACACGAAGAGCGGCGAGGGCGGAAGTGACAGCCGCAGCCGCAGCAGACCGAGGGGAGAGCACGGTTGATTCGTCGACAAGGTCAGAGCCATCGGAGGCAGGAGGACTAGGGGCGCGGGAGGAGGCGTCGACAAACTGGGCCTCAACACGAGCGGCCCTGGCGGCTGCCGCAGCTGCTAGAGCATCGGCGAGACCGAGCTCAGGCATGGCGCTACACGTCGTCAAGGACGGAGCAATGGAGGCGAGGAACTGACGGCTACAAGAGGACCGAGCAGTGAGAGGAGATGAGGTGGGAGCCATGGTGTGTAGTGTGTATTTAGGGGTGTGCATTAGGGGGGGGTGGGAAGGGGGAGCAGAAACGGGAGAGGATGACACGGTCGAGAGACCGAGGCAGCCGAGCGGTCGGGAAAGTGTAGTAAATACAAAGCAAAAAGGGAGAACCAAGGGGCGAAACATGGGACAGTAGAGAGAGGCAGGCAAGCGAGGAGCGTGGAGGCGACAGCAAGAGATGAGAGATGGCAGCGGAGGCGAGGTGGGCAGAGGCAACAATGGGGAGAGGAAAGAGAGCAGAAGGGACGAGAGTGAGGGAAAGAGAGGGGAAGCGAGAGACACGAAGGATAGAGGGACAGAGAAGGGGAGCGAGAGGAGGGGGTTGCGGAGAGACGAAGTGGAAGAGGGAGAGAGAGAGAGGGAGAGAAGGGAGGAGAAAGGAGAGGGGACAACAGAGAAAGGGAGAGGGGGTGACGAGGAAACAAGAGGGAGAAAAAGGAAGAGGGAGAGGGTGGTGGAGAAAATGGGTCGTAGAGAGGAAGGGGAATGCGAGAGGGGAATGGCGGGGAGAAGAAGCAGGGTGAGAGGAGTCAGAGAGGTAGGGCGGAGAGTGCGCGAGACAGGGAGGGAAATAGCGGAGCGGGAGAAAAAGGACGGACAAGACTACGAGAGAGGAGGGCGAAGAGGACAAGAGTAAAACAAGTACGCGAAGCAAAGAGAGTGAGGGCAAGAGGCACGAAGATCATACCCGCAAGACAAGCACAACAAGAGGGCAAATAGCAAGGAGCGCACACGAGTGAACAAGGAGAGAAAAATTGCAGACACGAGCTGCCAAAGGGGCGTACACGAGGCGCAAGATGGCACACACAAGGCGCAGAGAGGGAAGGGGAAAGAAAAAGGAGAGAGAAAGGAACGAGCTCACCGAGAGGCCGAAGCGACGGTCAGAAGGGAGGGAAGGCCGTGCCCGAGAGGCCAGGGGTGAAGAGCCCGAACGAACCCGAGGTCGCACGTACATCCACGGAGAAGGAGGTCGAGGACAGAGCACAAGAGGGGAGCTGATGGGACAGTCAAAGAGGTCAAAAAAGGTGAAGCACAGGGGCAGGGTAGAGGAACCCAAGCAACACGGGGGAGGAAGGTAAACGAAAGGAATGGAGAGGAAAGGTTAAAAAGATGGAACGAAAAGTGGACGATGGAAGACAGCGGGAAGTCAGGAAGGGGGAGCGACAGCCAAGGAGTGCACACAAGAGGGGAACAAAGAGAACTGTGGGGGAAGGAAGGGAAAAAGGAAGGAGAAGAGAGAAGAAAAGAAAAGGGGAGAAAAGACAAGATGTAGAGACAAAAGAGGGAATGGATGACAGGGAGAGGAGAGGGAGAGGGTCAGGGTGAGAAAAAGGGAGCAGAAGAGGAGGGAGATGGAAGGGAGGGTGAGGAAGGGGGAAAAAAGAGGGGGAGAGGGAGGGCAAGAGTGAGGGGGAGAAAGAGAGAGAGAGGGAGAGAAAGACAGAAGAGGAAAGAGCGAGAGGGAGAGAGAGAGGGGGGGGAAGAGGGGGAGAGGGAGAGAGAGTGACATACACACACACATACACACACACACACACACACACACATAGCCACACACATGCATATCCATATGCACATGCATGCACATACCCACACTGTCAGGCACAATTCGGCCGCGACTCCGCAGGGAAGGCCAATCCGCGGAGGGAAGATCTGGCTGACCTGAAGTCCGTGCAAAGAAAGCTGGCTCCCGCGGATGCGGTTGAGCGTGGGATGGCGCGGAATCGAGTGGCGGTGAAGAAGGGGCGGATCCTCTACGGATATCTCAAGCGTAGAGAGGGAGAGAGAGAGGTCAAAGAGAGAGAGAGAGGGGGAGAAACAGGGAGAGAGGGAGAGGAGAGAGAGACTGAGGGGGGGAGAGAGGGAGAAAGGGAGACAGAGGGGGAGAGAGGGATAGAGAGAGAGGGAAAGGAAAGAGACAGAGAGAGGAGAGAGAGAGAGGGGGAGAGAGAGAGAGAGAGAGAGAGAGGGAGAGAGAGAGAGAGAGAGCGAAGAGAGTGAGGGAGATAGAGAAAAGAGCGAGGGGGAGAGAAGCGAGAGAGGAGGGAGGAGAGAGAGAGGGGAGAGGAAAGAGAGGGAGAGAGCAAAGGAGACAGAGGGAGAGGAGAGAGAGAGAGGAGAGAGACGGGAGAGAGGAGAGAGAGAGGGAGAGAGGGAGAGAGAGAGAGAGAGAGCGAAGAGAGTGAGGGAGATAGAGAAAAGAGCGAGGGGGAGAGAAGCGAGAGAGGAGGGAGGAGAGAGAGAGGGGAGAGGAAAGAGAGGGAGAGAGCAAAGGAGACAGAGGGAGAGGAGAGAGAGAGAGGAGAGAGACGGGAGAGAGGAGAGAGAGAGGGAGAGAGGGAGAGAGAGAGAGAGAGAGCGAAGAGAGTGAGGGAGATAGAGAAAAGAGCGAGGGGGAGAGAAGCGAGAGAGGAGGGAGGAGAGAGAGAGGGGAGAGGAAAGAGAGGGAGAGAGCAAAGGAGACAGAGGGAGAGGAGAGAGAGAGAGGAGAGAGACGGGAGAGAGGAGAGAGAGAGGGAGAGAGGGAGAGAGAGAGAGAGAGAGCGAAGAGAGTGAGGGAGATAGAGAAAAGAGCGAGGGGGAGAGAAGCGAGAGAGGAGGGAGGAGAGAGAGAGGGGAGAGGAAAGAGAGGGAGAGAGCAAAGGAGACAGAGGGAGAGGAGAGAGAGAGAGGAGAGAGACGGGAGAGAGGAGAGAGAGAGGGAGAGAGGGAGAGAGAGAGAGAGAGAGCGAAGAGAGTGAGGGAGATAGAGAAAAGAGCGAGGGGGAGAGAAGCGAGAGAGGAGGGAGGAGAGAGAGAGGGGAGAGGAAAGAGAGGGAGAGAGCAAAGGAGACAGAGGGAGAGGAGAGAGAGAGAGGAGAGAGACGGGAGAGAGGAGAGAGAGAGGGAGAGAGGGAGAGAGAGAGAGAGAGAGCGAAGAGAGTGAGGGAGATAGAGAAAAGAGCGAGGGGGAGAGAAGCGAGAGAGGAGGGAGGAGAGAGAGAGGGGAGAGGAAAGAGAGGGAGAGAGCAAAGGAGACAGAGGGAGAGGAGAGAGAGAGAGGAGAGAGACGGGAGAGAGGAGAGAGAGAGGGAGAGAGGGAGAGAGAGAGAGAGAGAGCGAAGAGAGTGAGGGAGATAGAGAAAAGAGCGAGGGGGAGAGAAGCGAGAGAGGAGGGAGGAGAGAGAGAGGGGAGAGGAAAGAGAGGGAGAGAGCAAAGGAGACAGAGGGAGAGGAGAGAGAGAGAGGAGAGAGACGGGAGAGAGGAGAGAGAGAGGGAGAGAGGGAGAGAGAGAGAGAGAGAGCGAAGAGAGTGAGGGAGATAGAGAAAAGAGCGAGGGGGAGAGAAGCGAGAGAGGAGGGAGGAGAGAGAGAGGGGAGAGGAAAGAGAGGGAGAGAGCAAAGGAGACAGAGGGAGAGGAGAGAGAGAGAGGAGAGAGACGGGAGAGAGGAGAGAGAGAGGGAGAGAGGGAGAGAGAGAGAGAGAGAGCGAAGAGAGTGAGGGAGATAGAGAAAAGAGCGAGGGGGAGAGAAGCGAGAGAGGAGGGAGGAGAGAGAGAGGGGAGAGGAAAGAGAGGGAGAGAGCAAAGGAGACAGAGGGAGAGGAGAGAGAGAGAGGAGAGAGACGGGAGAGAGGAGAGAGAGAGGGAGAGAGGGAGAGAGAGAGAGAGAGAGCGAAGAGAGTGAGGGAGATAGAGAAAAGAGCGAGGGGGAGAGAAGCGAGAGAGGAGGGAGGAGAGAGAGAGGGGAGAGGAAAGAGAGGGAGAGAGCAAAGGAGACAGAGGGAGAGGAGAGAGAGAGAGGAGAGAGACGGGAGAGAGGAGAGAGAGAGGGAGAGAGGGAGAGAGAGAGAGAGAGAGCGAAGAGAGTGAGGGAGATAGAGAAAAGAGCGAGGGGGAGAGAAGCGAGAGAGGAGGGAGGAGAGAGAGAGGGGAGAGGAAAGAGAGGGAGAGAGCAAAGGAGACAGAGGGAGAGGAGAGAGAGAGAGGAGAGAGACGGGAGAGAGGAGAGAGAGAGGGAGAGAGGGAGAGAGAGAGAGAGAGAGCGAAGAGAGTGAGGGAGATAGAGAAAAGAGCGAGGGGGAGAGAAGCGAGAGAGGAGGGAGGAGAGAGAGAGGGGAGAGGAAAGAGAGGGAGAGAGCAAAGGAGACAGAGGGAGAGGAGAGAGAGAGAGGAGAGAGACGGGAGAGAGGAGAGAGAGAGGGAGAGAGGGAGAGAGAGAGAGAGAGAGCGAAGAGAGTGAGGGAGATAGAGAAAAGAGCGAGGGGGAGAGAAGCGAGAGAGGAGGGAGGAGAGAGAGAGGGGAGAGGAAAGAGAGGGAGAGAGCAAAGGAGACAGAGGGAGAGGAGAGAGAGAGAGGAGAGAGAGAGGAGAGAGAAGAGAGAGAGAAGCGAGAGGGAGAGAGAAAGGGGGAGAGAGAAGGAGCAAGGGGGGGAGAGAGATGGAGAGAGAGAGAGGTGTGAGAGAGGGAGAGACGGGAAGAGAGATAGAGGGAGAGAGAGATAGAGTGTTACAGGGAGAGGAAGAGAGGGAAAGATAAGAAGGAGCAGAGGGAACAGGGAATGGTGCAGGGAGAGAGCGGGGGAGAGAGAGGGCGGAGAGAGGGAGAGTGGACAGGGCAGAAACAGAGAGCAGAGAGGAGAGAAGAGGGAAAGAGAGAGGAGAGGGGGAAGGTGGAGAAGAGGGAAAGGAGCAGAGGGCGGAGAGCGGGAGGAGGGGGGACGGGATGGCAGTGAGGGAGCAAGGATGGGGAGAGGGAGAGAGAGGGGGAGAGAGAGAGGAGAGAGAAAGAGGAAGCAAGAGAGGGAGGGGGGAGCGAGAGAGAAGGCAAGGCAGAGGAAGGGAATAGAGGGAGGGTAGAGGAGAGCAGAGAGGGAGAGATGGGAGAGGGCAGGGAGGACAGGGTGGGCAGCGAGGGCAGAGGGAGCGGAGAGGCGGGTGGGAGAGGGCAAAGAAGAGAGGAAGGGAAGGTAGTAGAGGGGGGAGCAGGTAGGAGAAGGGAGCGGAGGGACGTCAAGAGCCGAGAGAGCAGAGAGAGTGGGGGAGAGAGGAGAGCGGATAGAGAGATAGAGAGAGAGAGAGAGAGAGAGAGGGAGGGAGAGAGAGAGAGAGAGAAAGAGGGAGAGGGGGAGCGGAAACACAGGCCGGGACGAGACCCAGCGGGGGGGGGTTCCTAGTGCGCCAGACTGGCGGGGCCACACGGCCGCAAAGGCCAATAGGCCGTTTGAGGGGGCAGACGGCCCCGGGCTCAGAGAGAAGAGCAGAAACGACAGAAACGAAAAGAACAACGGGGGGGGCAATAGCCCAGAGTTAATAGTTCAGGGGCCAAAGGCCCAGGGTCCCTAGGCTAGACTAGGTCTAGTCGGCCTCAAAGCCGAAAGCCAAGGGCCTAGCGCCCGGGAACGGCGGCCACAACTACAGCTAGAGCTAGAGCCGGCAAAGGTCGAGCCACGGGGCCAGGGACGGCAGACGGAGATCCAGAGGCAGGCGGCCGAGCCAAGGCGAGTCCAAGGGGCCGAACGTGGAGCGGGAAAGAGTGGAACCGAAGCGTAGAAAGAAAAGTCGAACCTGCACAGAGGCAAACGAACAGGGGTCAGACAGGGGAAAAACGAGGGAAGGGGAAGCGAAAGCAGCAGGGAACAAGACGAAGAAGGGCAACGGAGTTGGGCGGGGGAACGGGGAGAATGGAACGAGATAGAAGCCCCGAGAGGGGCAGACCTGAAGTGAGGAGGAGACGGACGGCTGGAAGAGGCAAAGCAGGCGAGAGTAGGAAGGCACCTATGAGAATGAGCGGCACCCGCGACGAGAGCAGCTCGGTGGGGCGACAGCGGTGTGAGCGAGGACGATGGCGGCAGTAGCAATGCCGACGGCCGACAGCGACGGGCGGAAGTGGAAGAAGCGGAGCACACAGGTCCGGTCAATGCCTTGAAACCATGTTGAACTTGGTAGTACTAGGGGGAGGTGGGAGGAGACGGGAGATGAGGGGTTTCGGGTGGAGTCGAGTGGCTCTCAACTTCTGTGAGAGCGAGTGTCGGGGGAGTTAGCCGAGGGGCCAACAGTCGCTCTTGACTGTGAGGGGGAGGAGGCTCTCGAGGGCTGTGAGGAGGATAGCTCTCAAGAGCTGAGATGGGGGGATCGAGGCGGAGTAAGTTAGGCATGAGAAGAGATCAAGACGTGAAAATAGTATCGTTTTTGGAAAAGAATGAGCTCAACGGGGGAGCGAGAGTGACCCCTATCGGGTCGCCCTCGCTCCCCAGATTGCGGTTCGGCCTAGAATGTGGCGAACCACATAAGGGGTGCATAGGGCACCAGCGTGCACAATGTCTCGTGCGACCCAGACGGGGTGACGCAACGAGGCCTACGTCTCGTATGAAATCAGCACGTCAGACAAGAAGGGAGACAAAACTAGGCTAGCTAACGCAAGTAGTCACAGAAGTGTTTACTACTTTAACAAAAGCATAGCTCTATTTCTTGTGGAGGGTTCCTTGGTGATGGATGAGTGAGGAACATTTCACTAGATTACAAGCGTCTCCTTAACTTGTGCCAAAAATCCATGACAAAGTTTCGGATACATTTAAAAAGCAAAACATAGCTTTGGAACCCCACGATGCAAACATGGCGTAGAGAGCAAAGTGTCTCAAAGTTTTGGACAAGGTCGTTGTGCTCCCATAAATTATCATCAAAGAGTGCCATGTATTTTTCACACCATGGCGTGTTTCAACCATAGTAGAGCTAAAGCTCCACTCTTTTCTTGTCATCCTTTGTGCGTTACCTAGCTTGTCTTGAAGGGTTCCGTTGACCTCGTTTTTATGTCCAGATGCAAACTAGCATCCATGCGTCCATCATAATGTGAGACACACTCTTCTTGCAGAAGTGTCAATCCCGTCTGCCCGCACGTTGAAACTTGGGGTATGATTGTGTTTATGATTGAAAGTGAAAGAATTTTGCGAAGGGATTAAATGTAAATATGATGCCAAGGTAATAAATAGTTGTTGTAGATTGATGTGTGATGGTAAAAGCCCTCACAATTCTAATGGTTGGCCATGATAGGTATTCACCAAGTAAAATTCAAACGGAGTGTGTTGAAGCGTGACCAACTAACTAACATATCGTCGTTAGACAAGATACTATTGGATATGTTTTGCTAACTTTATATCCTAAATGGTCTATCCTTTTCCACTAATGGTATCTACTAACCAATGAGTTGTAGAGGGAGTCGTGACCAAGAAGATATCTATATTGGACATGATACTTGAATTACCTAGATTACCTTTTCGGTGCAGAGCAACCAAGTTGGGATTTTCTGGTTTGTTATACCCAAGGGGTCAAGACCCTTTTTCCACCACAACTGCCATCAATTACACTATATTGAAATCCACTATAATACTTATGATTCAAAATGAACAACCCAAAATCATTGTTACAAATGAAGAGTCCCAACCGAGAAGAAAACTACTTGTACAAAAAAAGGTTACTAAATATCTACTTACGATTTCTCTTTTGAATCAAAATTGATTTCTTATCACATGGAATAATATGAGGATGGATACGAGGGAAACCTAGATGCATGTTCTACACCTATTTTTATCAAATGCAAAAACAAATTAGTTTTTGGAAAACAACATAACACAAAAATAGTATAATGCAGACTTTCACATAGGAGATTATATCCCAACTGCAACATATCGACCAAAAACTGTCTGCCTTCATTGTTCATGATGGGCGGAATGAAAAATTTTGATATTAAAACTATTCAGAAGAAAGTAATTATGATCACATGATATTGACCAAACATTTAAATCCAAAGCCATAAATATAAGCTTCACATTTATCCTTTTTATATCCAACGTTCCTAAGCATCTAGATACTACATGATATGATTAGCAAAGTGACTTCACAGGGGCAATTTTGGAAAAACGAATCCTGATACTAATTTCATTATGCAACCAAAATTTATAAAACGAGTTCATAATTGAAATCGTTCTTTTTGCCCAAAAAAACTATATCATAAAAATTAAACTTTTTATAAGCACCATTGATGTGAGGGACACTAAAAAACTACAATAATGTCCTTGATCGTGACCAATATACATATGTAGAATAAATGAACAAACGAACAATAAAAAAATCCGTACCCTTCTGCCATAGGAATAGAGACAAATATTGTTCATTTTGGTGCTTAAACGATCATTATGACTAGTAAAATTTCCCTTTTGAATTACGAATAAGACGTTTTCATCATTTTGATCCTTTAAAAAAGAGAAAGGTGGTTAGTTAATAATGTATTGTATAAAGGGTGGAAATTACATAACGTTTTCTAAAGTTTGAGCAACATTGTTTATATAAAAAACGGGAATATAGAGGGAGGTAATATCTATTCAAAATCTTCCAAGTTTGATGGGAGAGATATTAGCTCCACTTGTTCATGTGGCATTTCATTCAAGCATGTAAGAAAGTCGATAGGCTAATGTTAAAACTATATATAGTTTTTTCCTTACTCTATAAGGCTATGTATGCCTGTTGAATCAAAATTAACAACAAAAAAATTGTCTCATTACGAACTGATGGGTAGTAGTGTGAGTTAAGTTAAAGTGTGGCTACATTTGACATTGAAATTAGGGAACTCCTTGCATAAGAACCTACATCAATTGAACAAGATGCAAGGCTCGAAGTAGGATGCACAAAGCAAGAGAACATGAATGCACGACACATCAAAATATCAACTCATTCATGACACAACATTGCAAAGAATGCATGTAGATTTCAATAGCAACATGCCGAGCGTCATTCATGGACTCCTCTCTTTTAAGGATGTCATCCAAAAGCTAAAAAAATTGAAAATGTAATTTTTTAATAAAACATTTCCTTTGTTGTGAAATGATTTACCTCTACAAAGAAACATATAATACCTCGGCCAACTGAAATCTCACTTATTGCTTGTTATGTATTATAATCAACCCATCATTCCTTGTTCAACAACACAGACAACTTTCATAAGCTACTGCTTGGACATCATTGATGTCCTCAGAAGTTTGTAAACAACCCTTGATGTGGAGCATTGTGTGGACCTTCTCTTCTAGTAGGCCAATCAACTATCTACTAGCGTTAAAAATAACATGCCTTAGGCAAGACTACCTAAAAAATGTAACAAGAGATCATCTAAAACTCAAGCAAAACGACTTCAACTATCTTTCTAGAAGTTACTATTTATGGGGTAAGGGGTTTATTCGATTTTAGATTAATATACTTTCACTTCTATTGTAGTTCTTCTCAATGAGTGTCACTTAATCGCGACATCCTCTTTGTCACAAATATTCAATCTCTGTGAAATTACGATCTAAGCACAAACAATCTAGTATGAATGAGAATACCCCTTGTCCTTCACAAATTATAAACACAATGAGCCCACATAAATGAATACCTAAAGCTTTTGACCTGATCTAGTAGACAGAGAGGCTTTAGTTAATGGATTCTCTATTAAGTCTTTGTCTTGCCAATAGATATCTAGTATCAACACAGGAAACAAATTCATGAAAAAATCTAAGTTAATGGCCTACATTCATGGTGAAGGGTATAACCATGATAATGTTTAGAAAGTTTAATGAAGGTCACTTCACATTTTCATTTCTACAAATGTACAACTAATCAAAATCAATATTGATATTCATTCTCAATTTCAGCAACACCTATCAATCTCACATGTTTCATGTAGAAAAGGGATTCATATAATATCCAAAAAGGAATTTCGAGCAACATTCCACATATATTCTTCAGAAAGTATATTCACAATCCATATTTGACAAGGTGCATATTAAGATTTCAAAATAATGGTAGGCAAGTAATGGATTTAAATAAAGAAAGACGAGATGAAAAATAATCCTTCATTACTTAATTTCAAATACTATGGTCTATCCATCGTGAAAAGATTCTCAAGAATTTGAAATGGGTTTGTATCTTAAAATAGGGTGATTCAAAGTTTTACTCATGAAAGTGCATAACTCAAAAACTATTCATGCACGTTTGGAAAACGTTTATGTAAATTCCAAGGGAATAATGATTTTCTTCCTTAATGATGATGTTGTATTAAGACAAATCTCCTCATGTGCCTTATCCAACCATGATAGTGGCCATACCAGTCAATTATTGTGAGAAAATACGATTTGGTGTGATAATAGAATTTGACAAATGATGACCTTCCATTATGATATCATTGTGTACACGAGGATGAAACACTATATTCTCTTTTAGACCTCCTTTAAAGAAGGAAAAGGAATATTTGCTGTTGTGCGAAGAACATGTCCGCATCCTTAAAGTACATGATTTCATAAACAATAATGGTTTGATTATTTTGATTCATTTTCAAGTATGAGACACATAAGAATTGTGAAGACATAAGCATATCTTAGATGATTAGTCAATAGTCATTACATAGGGTCAAAGGTGCAAGCTCATCAATGATGACCATGAATGAGCACAAAGTGCACGTTCTAAGAGTATGTTTTGAAAGACCTCAAGCCTTTGTGGATAGGCTTGTTTGCAGTTTCTAAAGGAAAGACACCTTTTATTTTCATATTTTGCTTTCGTGAGTCTTTCCATCAACCAGGTTTTGCATGTGAGACATCTAAAAATCCACAAAGTCTCAGGTGATTACCCATATGGATTTAAGGTGGCCTTATTACGACGTTTCCAAGTGAATAAATGCTTAGAAACGGTTAATAAAGAAGAATTACCAAGTATGGTGTGAACACGTGAAAGCCCAATGATAGCTAACGATACATCGAACATCTAATTCATGGTTTTTGACACAAATTCAACCATAGCTTGGTTAGGTTAGGGGCATCAGAAGTGAAATGATGATTGCCTTAAATCCCTGACATCTATCCATTATTTGATACCTTTGTAACCCACTTCATGACAACCACCAAATTTGTAGGCCACGGTGTTAAAAGGGATATTTTTAGCTTACATAAAATAGGTAAAGGGGAGTTTTTTGGCTTACATTTTGCTTTTATGGGTAGAGAGAGAAAATACAGATTTGAGGGCCCGTCTTAAAGTTCTCAATAGTAACATTGTGAGGTACCCCACTTTCTTTACTCACATATGTTACTCACCCCAATTGTTAAACAAGCCAGCTGCCTTGTATCATAATTAGACCCATGTTCAAATCTGGGTTTTCATTTGCCTTAGATTTTGATTCTTCATCTCGATATGACTCAGGGGTTCCGATTTGTGTCTGGTTTTGCATGTTGACTAATTATGGTTTTTACAACAAGAGACTGAACATGCATAAGGATGCTAAGAACTAGTGTCTGTTTTGCATAATTTGCTAAAACAATACACCTATCATATTTTTTCATAACATGTAAAAACGCCAAAGTTTTGAACATTGAACAAAACAAAACTTTTGCATTAGAAGCATGAAGGGGCTTATTGTCAACATTGTAAAACAACTAGCCATCTAAAGTTACTCAAGCATGGTAAAGAAACAAAAATTTTCATGACAATCCATACAAGGATTTACAAAACACTTGATTCCTAAGACCGTTTTTTCCTCATTTGAAAAAAACATTGGGAAACATTGAGCATGTTCCACATTCCATGCTTATTTGTCAAAACACCACATGCTTTGTTGGCGCCTCGCAATAGTCATTATAACCAACATGCCAGATGAAAGAGTAAAACATCATCAGAGCGTACATGGGTTAAACAATCTAAATGAATGGTACATAGCAAAGACCTTTTGGAATTTCGGGGAAATGGAAACCAATTTTTTGTTGTTATGTTAAACAACCTGACTGTATTTCAAAGGGGGAGAACCTAAGGGAATGGATGGTTGGGGTTTGAAATAAATGGTAGAAAGCTACCATACATAGGCTTTTCTTACTCTTATTTTGGACATTGCGAGTCTAGAAAATCTATGCTTCTTGTTGTTCATTCAGAATTTTAGTCACTTGTCATGATCTTATGTTCAAGCCTTGAGGGAATTCTTCCAATCGTCATTCGTCGTTAAAATTTCAGTATTTAACCACCCACATTGACTAGTGGAAAGAGGTTGGTTGAGTTGATGCTATTGAGCCATTAGTGCACTGTATTGGACTTGCTAGGTTGGTGGAACAATCGTCGTATGAGTCCCATTTGGATAGACTCAGGTTGCGCTGAGAACTGCAGGAGCTTAAAGAAACTTAAAGTAGAATCTCCATAGCGAAAACATTCAATGAAAATGGTTGAAGTTTCCCAGGCATCAAATTCATCCCCAACAATCCGTGCAATAATTAAATTCATGTTTCATCACATATGTGACCAATCATCTAATCCCTAAAACAATTATTCAACCAGTGTATTGGGAAGTGAGCATATTTGTGAACATGGAATTCTAAGAAAAACTAGTGCATTTCCATATGATCCATAATAAATAACACCTCATATAGTAAATGTATATATGGACTCTACTTGCATGAATTGATGTTCATGATATCTGAAAAATGCTTGAATATAGGAATACACTTTCCGATACACCAATTTTCTTTTGTATGATTTGAGGGTGATGAACCATACCTCTCTTCTCAAGCCACTAATGAGTAGGCCTCTTTCTTTGTTTTGGCCATCGTTTCAATGATCCTTTGCAAATTTGCCAGAGCTCGGAATCCATATTGGCAAAACAATGTTGCCATAAATGTAATTTAACAATAATAGACACGCTTTGCATGTTTACTTACACAATAGCCAGAAATTTAGCGTTCAGTGGCTCCTTTCAATTATGGCCATGACGGGCATCAATGCCAAAAGGATAGTGCGGACATGTATTATTGACCCTGATATCCCTATAAATACTTTGAGATCTTATAAGGTTTTATTGATATGTAACATACATTAAGTGTTGTCAAAGGACAAAATTGTGTGTTTCAACAAATTGTGCCTTGTTATTAAAATACATTAATTGAAACTCATTACAATCATGAAACATTTA
The DNA here is from genome assembly GCA_023375785.1 of Penium margaritaceum. Taxonomy (NCBI): domain Eukaryota; kingdom Viridiplantae; phylum Streptophyta; class Zygnematophyceae; order Desmidiales; family Peniaceae; genus Penium; species Penium margaritaceum. The sequence continues at coordinate 85,799 of SZWC01006647.1, forward strand.
AAAATTACAAATATGTGTCTTCATCATAATTTTACTCAACTATCACAATACATGTGATGAAGTTAAAGACATGGTAGTCTTTTAATAACGATTTTAAGTGAAAAAAGAAAATAATTTGGAAAATAAAAAACACATATAATTTTTTCATTATGAGCAATGAACTAATTGAAAAATCATTAGAAATTTATTTTGAAGTATAATTTTGCTTTAAATTTTTATTTTTTAGATTGAGTTAATCTTTCCATTTCAAAATAAGATATTTATCATAAGTACATTCTTTGTATTGAAATTGTAAGGTTTTTTTAGACTGTTTATCTCTATTCACCAATAATATTGTTTCAGTAATCAAATTATACAAAAGGAAGCAGTTTGAAATCAAAATCACGACTCAATTTCAAGTTATTCTACCAATAATGACTTTTATGGAAAATTTTTAGTATTTTTATTTCATTATAAACCTTTATATATGTGGTTTTGCTCATTTTCGTTGAAATTTCATTCAAAACACTTTTTAGATTGTACAAGTGGGAGACGATGTTAATGAAGTAACTTGTTTCATGGGATAGGATGACCTTAAACGATTTTGTTCCCTCTTTTTATGGAATTGATGATTTTTCAAAATTGAAAGCCCTGTGGATATGTTTACGGTTTATGTGTTTTATTTTAACATTTATATTGCCGTTAAGCCTCCATCCTGGCCATAATTGAAAGAAGGTGCCAACGAGCGCTCGATTGTGGCTAGTATTATGGGTGGTATCAGACCATCATGTGATTATCGTTTTAGCTACATTCCATAAAAGTTTTATATTTGATGGCTTCAATGTTTGCGTCCGTACCGGACGTCCATCGAGATGGGCTCCCGCCAAGTGGTAATCTGTTTGAGCCATCATGCGATGCAACCCCTAGTGAGTGACCCTAAATCACTGCCTACTTTTGCAGTCTAGAATAGGCGGCATATGATGGTAATGTGCAGGCTCTCTCGATCATCAAGCGTTGAGCTTGATGGAATGGATGGCTTTCTTAGAGAAAAAAATGCCGGACTTGATGGTCTACCTTGAAATATAAGTTCGGACAAGAAGCGATCCCTGTAGGTGTGCGTAAGGAAGCATGAATCAGCATTGTCCATTTCTTGAAAACTGATGGTTTTCTCATTTTTTGAACTGGCAGGATGACCATCACACGATGGTCTGACACCATCCCATGAGGCTGCTTTCAAAACACATTCATTATGGCAAAAATTTGAGGTTGGGCCACCTTTTTGGCTAGTATAGAGGACGACGCCAAGCCACTGGGCCATTTTTTAGATCTGGCCATGTTTTTTAATCCTCTTACGTCTGTGGCCGACCAGCCTCATTCCCTTACTTATTTGGCCGACGTTTCAACACAAAGTTACCAATCCGGCCATTCTTAGAAGTCCAACTCAAAAGGGCTTTGACATGGTCGTAGCTCGCACACGTGACCATACATGCGACGGTTTTGTTCTTGAAGTTTCTTTGGATTCCATTATAAATGTAAAATTAGTGACAATCTTTAGGGTGTAAGGCATTACGAAGAACGGGATAGGTGAGCTTTTCAATGGAAAAGTGGAAGGTTACGAGTTGCTTATTTTTATGAGGGCCTGTTTGATTCGCTCCACGTCGGTAATTGACCACGCAATTTGTGTGGTCAATGCAGGGATCGACTGGAGGGTTGGGTCGACGAAGCTCTTTTATTGACGCAGAGTCCCACAGGCCGTTGATTCAGATTGTATTGACAACACAGGCGTGTGGTCTTGGCCGTGTGGGTACACCCACCCTGAAGCAAATTCATGAGCGATCCATATACTCCCCCCCCCCTTCCAAACACGCCTGTTGTGTTATCTCCACACGCCAAGCGTCGCACATACGACGTTCGAAGCTGTCAGAGCATGCTGACACAACTTCCAAGAATGGTCGGATCTGTAATACAATTGTAAAACGATGGCCATATACGATAAACCCCCTCGTCACTTCATTGCATTAGGTTTAAACAGCAACAAAGTTGGCCATAGCTGTAAGTGGACCTCCAAAGAAGGCCGGAGTCGGGAGCAGATGAGCCTTGACGGCTGTAGAGAGTTTAAAAACATCGCCAGATGCATACAATGGCCGAGCCACTGGCAGTTTGCGTAGGATCATGAAAAATAGGGCCAAAATAATGAAATGACCTTGTGAGCATGCAGCTTCTATGTGCAGGTGCGGTTCGTCGTTTACAACTGGCCAGGCAGCCAGCCTCACCCACCCTGTCCCCGTACGGACTGTCCATTAGTCAATGGATATGCAGCAGTCACCCCCCCCCCCCCCCCCCCCCCCCCCCCCCCCGCGCTTTCCTTCTTCTGGGACCTCCTTAATGCCTGCTTTTAGTCTCCCGTAGTCCAAGGGGTTGACGCCGCTGTTATGCCAGGGAAGGGAGACTCCTGAAGAGTAGGAGCCCATACTGGCTACTGCAAGTACGCAATCGTTGAGAGTGGTGAAGACCAGTTGAGATTAGGTACTGTATGGGTGTCTCNCCCCCCCCCCCCCCCCCCCCCCCCCCGCACTCGTCGCTGCTCGTCACTCGTCGTAGCCATTCCGCTTCGCGGCAGCCAAACGCATGGGCGGCCTTGGTCGTGCGCGATTCTCACCACCTTTCCCACGAGGGACAAGCGGTGAAGCGAGTTCGTCCGATACGCGCAGAAGATTCTAGGGCGCGGCTGGTAAACGCTGGAAATCGACGCCAACAACGATTTCCAGCGAAATCGGAAGCTGCGCACCATCTTCCGCCATCATTCTGTTGGAATCTGTCGTTGAGGTATCGATTGTTTTGTTTTAGTTGTTTCCGTGACAAATTTTCGATTCAGATTCGGTCGTCACAGCACATCGTGGCCACTACTTCAGGCAGCGAGCAGAGGAGATGGCGGGAGGGATGGCAGAAGGCTTCCTCCATCCTGTGGAAGTGACGTCCGCTGACGCCATGGGCCAGATAGGGTTAGGGGTTGAGTGGCGGGGGCCGGGTTGCGCTTCCGGATGGGCGGGTGTCGTCCGTAGGCCTTCGCTCTCTCAAATGCTGTCGCCTTGCAGAAATACGCTCGCTCCAACAATCGCCCAACAATTGTTGGGCTTTGCCTGGACGAGCTGCCATCCATGGGGGTATGCTCCATCGGCTGCAGTTTGGCAGTCATTAAACCGGTGTCATGTCGATCGTAGCATCTGAGGTAGCAAAGGATGTCCCTCTAGCGCAAAATGCATTCCTCTGCGCATGTGCATCCGTATACGATGCAAATACGACTAAAATTTGTTAAAAACGTCAAAACTGGCGGAAACACGTGCGAACATCGATGTTCCAACAGACCATTCCAGCATCCAGCCGCATCACGAAAATTCGACGCCAACAACGATTTCCAGCGTTTACCAGCCGCGCCCCTAGCCAGTTCCCGTCGGCCGATGAGCGACGCTGGTCAAGGCCGCGGCTGGATGGGCATGGGAGATTTTTTTGGTGCAAGTCGCATATACAAGAATTTTGGACCAGACTGCCTACTATACCAACGCCGTGCAAACATGAACGCATCACTGTCGTACAGAAAAGAACGCATATGACAACACCGCACAAAGAATAAATCATGCAACAGAACTGCATAAAAAACACAAAAATACCAACATCGTGCGTAACATACCCAAGGAACCCAAAACGGGGGAGTGACCATATACCCACAGAATTATGGATATCTACCGCCATATCCACGTTTCACACATTAATCACGCCATATCCAATTTCGGAAGTTTTCGCTTCTTTATTAACGCTATATCCAGCGAGCACGCAAAAAAAAAGCTGTATCCGAATGTACACGCTATGTTGACGCCGCATGCCATCCAGCGACAACATGCTAACGTCGTCAACATGAGAGAAAAATCACAAACCCCTCTATTGAGGGGTTTGCGAATTTTATCACAAAGGTTCGCGATATTTTTGAGTGGGGGGTCCGAAACACCCCATGCGTTGAAAGGGAACCTGGTGGGCCCCGCTACCGCGGGGCCCAGCAGGAGCCCGCGCAAAAATAAAACCCTAAACCCCGATTGTAATTTGGGGTAGGGTTTGAAAGTGGTTTGAAAGGATAAAAAAGGGGTTTGCTTATCCGGAAAAAGAAATTGAAAAAGGCGTTTTCGCTCGATCGCGATCGAGCGATTTGCCTTTTCTTCTTTTTTTTTTCTACTCGCAAACCCCCATTCCCGAATGTAGGGTTTTATGTTTGCGCGGGCTCCGCCCGCGCAAACATAGAAAACCCTAAATCTGCGAATGGGGGTTTGCAAGTAGAAAAAAAAAGAAGAAAAGGCAAATTGCTCGATCCCGATTCTCGCGGGGGGGGGGGGGGGGGGGGGGGGGGGGGGGCGACGGGGTTGACACATCACCCCCCTCGCTTCGCTCGATCGGCGACTTCAGTCGCCGATCGGGCATGGACATGCAATGGGCACGGCGTGGTTTTTTTTTAACTTTTTGGATATGGCGTGGTTATTATTTAACTCGCGGATATGGCAGGGTTATGTTCACGCTTGCGCGGATATATGAGACATTTCGCCCAACCCAAAAACACTAGATAAACATGAACGCATCAATGTCGTACAGAAAAGAACGCATATGACAACACCGCACAAAGAATAAATCATGCAACAGAACTGCATAAAAAATACAAAAATACCAACATCGTGCGTAATATACCCAAGGAACCCACATACTGGTATGCCAAACAAAGCGTAAATGGTGAACATGTATGAGTTGTGAGGCAGAACACTATTTTAGGACACTTGAGAAATCTATTAGCGGTAACTATACTTTGATGACAAGTGTCAAACTCACTGAACACATACATTCAAGTGTTCAGTTACAAATGAGGCATAGTCGCAGTCATTGGGTTGATCGTCGAGCGAAGCGTATGGAATCGCGTCGTCATTGGATGGATCGAGAAGCTCCGACGGCGAATGGGGGGGGGGCTTTAAAGATCGACGGCGAAGATGAGAGATGCATCTCTACAAAACTAGATATATCTCGATGCGTTGAGAAGTCGACCGTAAGGTCATGACACTACTATCGATGATTCTCGAAAGTAGTCGGAGTTGTCGCCAACTGCCCTTGCCGGAAGACAAGGGTAGTTGGCGTGATTTCCCTCTATCGTCGGAGTGAGAATCAGGGTCTTGTCGCCAACTGCCCTTGCCGGAAGACAAGTAGGCTATTTGTGGAATGACATAAATGCCTACTCGCAAAGATTAGGCACCCGTGTATGTCTGGTACGTAACATTCCCCCCCCCCTTTAGCCGCGACGTCCAGGCGCGAATACAAATGTGGCCCGTGACGGCGGTAGTACCCGTCGATCAGATGATTGACGTCGCGGAGGTTGTCATACGGTTCCTAATTCTTGTGCGCAGTGTCGTAGCCATGCCACTGAAACAGAAATTCCGTCGTCTTGCCGCGTCGTTGATGGCCGGGGATGCCCTCGATGACGTACTCGGTGCCCTTATCTCCTTATAAAGGAGGAGGGGGAGGCACACACCTGTCGGGGAAGTTCTCATCAAAGTCCCGGTAGTGCTTTAGTCTGCTGATATGGAACACCAGGTGAACGTGCATAAAGTGGAAAGGCTATGTAGCAGGTTGGGGCAACATCGTTGTTGATGTAGCGTGCGGGCCTTCACGCTCGTTGCTTAAGTCTGCTGCCCCCTCAGTCTGCTGCTCTAGAGTCCAAGTCTGGAAGCTATGGGGTTGTTACTCAGAAACGTGCACGCCAGTATTAGCATTAGAAAGCAGCTGAAAACTGAAAGTGACTGATTAGGAATGAAGAATGAGCAACAATGGGAGACCCCTCCAAGTTCTAGCTCCCCCCCAGCTCTGTAGAACTTGTTACTCAGCTAACCAGCGAATAAGAAAATAGTCCTACACCTATTTTTGTAGAGATGAAACATTTTACGTTTTTAAAATATTTCATAGAAAAGGTTTGACTATGCCACTTCGCATGGTCAATTATAAGAACCATGTGGAGGTTGGAAAGGGACAACCAACCACTAGGGGCTTGTTTTGATTACCTCAGACAAGACAAGGAAAATCGAACTTATGCCCCCATACCACATTTCAGCCACATGGAAATGTGTTAAAACCTCGCCATATTAGGTGAGAGGTTTTTACCGTACCCTTTGTCCATCGGCAAATTCCTATTTATTGAATAAAATATACTCGAATGGGCTCTTGACGAAAGGGAAGGGAGCACGAAATGAAGTGGGAAACACAACGGACAGAATCGTCAAGATAACCATAACTGTAAACATGAAAGTAATGCGTAACTTCAAAAAGTCGGTTTTCCTCTATGACGACGCGACTCGGGTATGACCCGTAAGGAGAGGGGACGCGGCGAAGGCCGAGGCCAGTCCTCGACCCACTCGCGATTGAAACACTGAGAGCTTCTGCATTTTGACGTAACCTACTTAGCATATTTCTACACTAGTATCAGAGCCGGAAGTCCTACGCTGACGGCCCAAACAATCTTTACGTTCATGGGATGACCGTTGGTCCTCTTGGGCGACGACTCTAACCTCTTGAGCAACTAAGGTGGCCCACTCTAGGTCTTTCAAGATCGCCAACCTCGTTTCGCACAAGTGTCGGCGCTCACAACCACAGCAATTGCCGCGGTGGACTCGTGTGTGCGAAACGGGCTCCTGGGATCAAGCGCGACAGCAGACTACACTAGTAGGGCCATCTGCTGCGCCAACAGGCCCACTGGAGCAACAAAAAGCCCCCCCCAAGGTGCAGGATCCATCCAAGGCGCACCGGGGGCGAGCTGAGCCGCGCAGCCAGTTTTTTGGGGTGTTGGAGCTCGCCGCCGCGAAGGAAGACTGCCGTAGACAAGGCAGGAGCTGGCCCCAGGAGCAGAACTTCAAAATTCCGTTGACCTCAATACACCTCTGTTTCTTGCTCCGTTTTTTTTGTTGGATTCGTAATTTCAAGCTTTTCATTTTGTTCTCTAGCTAGAGGCCCAATTGTGCCATCCGGCCGTGGCGTAGTAATTTCTCTACGTAGTTTGTCCTCTCATTTCCTTATGTAACATCCTTGAAGCTCCTCCTAAATATAGTGAGGTCAATCTCCTCTTTAGTTGAGTGAGTTGGTAGCAGAAACGCTAGTGTTGTACCCTTGAAGTTGAGTGAGTTTATCTCCTCCTTAAACGTACGCACTTGATTTAGTCGAGAGTTCGAAGTGAGTGAGCTAGACTCCTCCTTGTGAAGTAACTCACTGAATCACACCCGCAAGGACTTGAAGGTTGAAGAGGAGAGTGGGAGCAAAGGTTTGAAGTGAGTAGCATTGCAAGAGCAAGTGCATATTCCACCTTAAAATAAGAGAGAGCTATCATTCCACTCCCCTCCAGCGTCACGCTCTCTTGGCAGAAGCTCTTGCATTCGCCATGGCGGCGAGGGCAACAGGATTGTCAACCCTTCTCGGCGGCCCGCCTCCGACGGGCGCACCCAAGCGTGGGACCAAGCGACGAGGTTTGATTTTCCATGCTTTACGAGAGGGAACCAAAACCCCCCTTCGAAATCCACGACGTCCCCAAGACTTGGGGAACGGGGGACGGAGACGTGAGGAAACCTTTGTGCCTCACGAACTACCTCCGCGTCGTCCAGCATATACGCCCATGGTCAAAGATGACCATGAGCACTTGATCTTCGACACCAACGAAGGCGCCGAGAGCCCCACCGAGAAGGTCGAGGCAGAACCGGCTGAGGCGATTCATGAGTCTACCCCGGACACAACTCCAAGCGACGATGTTCATGCTTCTGAGAATGTCAACCTCCAGGACGGAGCTGACGAGGATGTCTCGGAAAAAGGGATGATGGCCAATAGTGAAGAACCTAACGGCATGCCAGAGGAGGAGAATGCCAATACCACTCTCGAGCTTGAATTCGCTGAGACATCAGACGATGAAGACATGGAACCTCAATCAGAGGAAGATGATCAAGAGGCCGATGCAGACGTTTGCCAGAGGCCCACACACGTCCTTGGACCAGTTGGGAGATGCCGCGTGCATTTTGAGGATGATGGCGATGGCAACGAGGGCAAGCCACCCTCTGACCAACGCCTTCGTGTTGAAGTTGATGGACAAGATTCTGAGGTGCCTAGCCCCTTGGACACTACCACAGGTGAACTGAAGAGCTCCAGGACCAATCGCACAGGTGATGAAGAATCCCTACAAAGCCTTGGTATCGCAGGCTCTCCAAGCATTCACCGTTCCTTTCTCAAGGCCGTTCGCTTGGTTGAAGTCGAGGAAGATGTTGCGACACTAAAAACATGACTCAGTTTAGAAGACTACAACATCGTCATCGGCATCATGGGAGCAATGGCGCACAGTCACGAGAAAACATGGCTGCATTGTGGCTACAATTCAGTAGTAACTACGTCACCAGTCGAAAGCTATCGGAGGCGAATAAGAAGCTTCATGGAGAGCTTGCTGTTGCACTGTACTGTGCTGAGGAGGAAGCCACTGCAAGGGAATTGCTGAAAGCGAAGCAACATAGGGTGGTCCAAATCTACGAAGCTGCAGCGGTATACGCGTCAGGAGAGGCGGCTGAACGCACTTTCGAACGATAGGAGCAAGCCCGAGCTGAAATGCGTCGCGCCAACGTGCAGCCAACACGGACAACTACCTCCACCCCCGTAGTACAACCCGCCACAATTGGGGGACTGTCAACTACTAGCATGACGAGCCGCTCTGTGTTTGACCCTGCTGATAAGTACGATGGCAAGTCCAACGTACACACGTGGTTGAGAGGATGTAAGCTACAATTGCTGAGGAAGGTGCCTATGGAGGATTGGGGGGCCCAAGGCATGTTAGCAGGGAGTCACGAGCAGTTCGAGTAGCTGGCAGATGTTTGGTACACGAAGGAACGACAAGGTAGTCCCACATGGGAAGAGTATGAGAAAATCATGGGGGAGCTGTTCTCACACCCAGTCGACTCACAAGCAGGAAAAGTTGAGCTGGAAAGGTTCAGGCAAGGGATCATGACCTTGAACCGTTATGTGGAGGTCTTCTACGACACAACCCAACGTGTCCAACCGCGTCACATGACCGAAGACACAAAGATCACTCTCTTCCTCAACGGCCTCGCCAGTCAGCAACTCAAGTTCCATTGCATCACAGACAAAGACCATAAGTGGTGGACAAGCTTGCGGGCGGTAACAAAGTATGTTTTGGAGACGTATAACGAGAACTCGACCTTATGGGACACGATGACTCCAAGACATGCGACCAAGACCGACTTCACAAGCTTCCATGGGAATGGAGGAGGGATGCGCCCTCTTGAGGGACACATTGGACAGCCCAAAAAGCCACGTGTTCAAGAGTAGAAAACATCGCAGCCTGGCACCTTTACATGCAGGGCGTGTAATGAGCCAGGGCACTTTGCACACAACTGCCCGCAACGCCAGCACCAAGGTCCCCCACAGGGGCAAGCCTTCCACCCGGGTCAAGATGGCAGACCTTTTGGAGGTCCCGTCCGGCAGGGGGCGCAAGGACACCAGCATGGTGGCGCTCGCCCAGGCCAGGGTGTTGGAGGTGGCATGGCTGCTGGTGTTGCAGGCGGCCAGAATGTTGGACCTCGGTTGGGTCATGTTGGCCCTCGGCGCGCGCCTGGAGGACAACAGTAGCCAGCACTTGGAGCTATCCAGAGGATCCAAGTCCGTGGAAGGCAGTGTGGCCGTGGACGCCCTTGCGTGGTAGATGACCAGAATGGCTATGACCAACCTGGTGCACAACCGAGTGGGTACCAGCAGGATCTTCACCAACCCCAGCAGTAGAAAGTGGACGACTGCCTGGGGGATTAAGTGGTTTGGCAGATGAGAGATGGTTCATGTTTGTGGATGATGATGTGAAGCAATTAGATTTCTTGTCATCTCAATGCTTCTCAACAATATTCTCATCATTCATCCAATCTGACTCTCTCTACTATGGCCGCTTTTGTCCACTGATGTACGCCACAAAGGAGAATCTTGATAACTGTGACTGTTTTGTTGTGGCAACACGAGAGAATGTCAAGGAAATTGTCCAAGAAGCACAACAAGTGCATGAAAAACAAACACTCACATCGATCACGATAGCTGTCTCCATACACAAAGACTCTGATGTCTCTCAGTTCAAGGATTGGAGGTTGCTGGCAAGTTTCACTCGGGGACACCACATGTGGGAGAAGGTGGACGACATGGTGGAGCTCCGCCGATGCTCCCATGCCTACTGGATTTACCACTTACATGCCACACCACCAGTGACTTTGTTCATGCACAAATCATGTGCCAGCATGTCGATGCAATTTTAGGGTAGTATCAATGGAGCATCGGCTCGTATTCTTGGAGACACTGGAGCAGAAGATTATTTTGTGGAAGCGGCATACTTTGATGCAATCGGCCTTAAATACACCCCGAGACAAGGGAAGGTGGTCATGGGAGACAATCGAGAGGTGCCAATCCTTACTGATTGTGTGGTCCGGCTCTCCCTCGGAGGATTGAGCACAAAGACCCCCTCACAGTCCTTGATCTCATGGGCCCATTTGACGTTGTCTTGGGAGATCCGTGGTTGGTAAACCACAAAGCAAAAATGAATTTTGAATCCAAAACGCTGGACGTCGTGAAGGGGCGGCAAAAAATCACCATTTCACCAATACCTCAAGTACTTTGACTTGAGAGGAACACACCTGTAGCGCTGACTGCGATGCAGGTGAAGCAAAGGCTACGACAAGGTTATCAGTGCTTCTTGGCCACTTTACGAAGAACCGAGGAAGAAGAACCAAGACAGGATCTCCCGGAAGGTGTGGAAGATGTTGTTTCCAACTTTCAAGATGTATTCGAGGACCCGCCAGACGGCCTACCTCCGGCACGGAAGGTGGGTCATACCATACCACTCGAGCCTGGTGCCACGCCTCCATTTCGGGTAATATATCGGCTCAGCCCAGCTGAGAGGAAGGAAGCAGAAACAAAAATCAAGGAGTATCTACGCAAAGGGTGGATTGAGCCAAGCTCGTCTCCCTTTGGTGCACCGATCCTCTTTGTGACTAAGAAGGATGGAGGTCTGTGCATGTGCGTAGATTATCGTGCATTGAACAAACTTACGGTGAAGAACCGATATCCACTACCGCGAATTGAGGACCTTTAGACCAACTTCAGGGAGCAAGGATCTTCACATCGCTCTATCTTTCTCAAGGTTACCATGAGATCTGCATCACAGAGGAGGATGTACCCAAAACAGTGTGCCGTACGCACTTGGGACATTACCAATTCCAAGTGCTCTCTTTTGGGTTGACCAATGCACCTGCAAATTTCCAAGCTGTGATGAACAGCGTGTTTCACAATCAACTCAGGAAGTCCGTGTTGGTGCATCTCGATGACATCCTGATCTTCTCAAAGACAGAAGAAGAGCACAAAAGGCACTTGTGAGAGGTACTTGAAATCCTCAGGGACAACAAGTTCTTTGCAAAGATGAGCAAGTGCAAGTTTGCGCAAAAGGAACTTGAGTACCTCGGTCAAATCGTGAGCGGAGATGGCATCCAAGTGGACCCGCGTAAGGTAAAAGCCGTAAAAGAATGGCCCCGTCCTCAGAATGTGGGTTAGCTACGATCATTTCTTGGCGTGTCGAACTACTTCAGGTGCTTCATGATGGGATACTCTTCCTTGGTTAGTGCGCTCATAGTCCTCACACGGAAGACAACACAATGGCGTTGGACAGACAAATGCGAGACAGCCTTAAAAAAGGTCAAGGAAATGCTCGCATCTGCGCCTGTGCTAGCCCTGCCAAACCCAAAGAAATCATGAGAAGTAAGGTGTGATGCGTTGATCGTTGGCATTGGAGCAGTGCTCATGCAAGACAGCCACCAAGTGGCGTACGAGAGTCGAAAGCTTTTTGATGTAGAGACACGCTACACCACGGGAGAACAAGAACTTCTTGCCGTCATGCATGCCTTCAAGGTTTGGCGTTGTTACTTCGAAGGAGCAGAGGAGGAGATCATTGTGGCTACTTATTACAACCCCCTTATATACTTCCAAACACAGCCCAACCTGTCTTGACGTCAAGCGCGTTGGAGTGAATACTTGAGTCACTTCTCGTTCACATGGCAATATCTGCCCGGTTGAATCAACGTGGCAGACCTGTTGAGCCGAAACCCTGTTTGTGTGGCAATCATGGTGAGAAGCAATAACTTGTCAGAATGTAACTTTGCCACAGTGGCAAAATCATCAACTCGGCATGCGAACCCACTCCGCCTAGCCCCAAGGCCACTAGTGGGAGTGAGCCCTTTCAAGAACCGGATCTGTATGGACTACACCGTCAACCCATGGTTTCAAGATTCACGGAAAATTGAGCGACATGACCTCGTTGAAGCAGAAGGCCTCTACTGACACGGTGAACAAGTGGTGGTTCTACATGCGGGAAAACCACGTGAGCAGATATTGTTTGAGTTTCATAACCCTCCAGCAGCCGGGCACGTGGGCCCAAAGAAGACAAGCTATGCGGTCGCCGAGCATTACTGGTGGCCGGGATGGAGTAATGACATACGGAAGTACTGTGCGGTTTGTGACCTTTGCCTCCGAGACAAAGCAAGCAACAAGGTACCAGGGGGGCTACTCCAGCCCCTAGAGCTACCAAACGCTCCATGGGAGTCTGTCGCTATGGATTTCATTACCGGCCTTCCACAAACAACAAAGGATCATGATGCCATCTTTGTGGTGATCGACCATGCTACCTGCATGGTGCACTTCATGCCCACAACGTCACGGATCACTGCAGAGGAAACATCACGCCTCTTCTACGACGGCGTCGTGAAGTACCACCGCATCCCGCTGGAGATCATCTTGGACCGTGACCCTCGATTTGCAAGCCGCTTTTGGCAGTCACTCAATGAGCGATACGGAACACGAGTGAAGATTTCAACTGCATTCCACCCGCAGAAAGACGGACAGACAAAGCCCATGAACCGTACACTAGAACAACTGTTGCGCATGTATATCGACTCAACGATGGAGGACTGGGATGACTTCCTTGCTCCTGCAGATTTTGTTGTCAACAATGCGGTAAGCGAGTCGACAGGCTATACTCCCTTCTTCCTCAACCATGGTCGACATCCGGTGGTACCCGCTTCTATGGTGAAGTGCGGGGGCGGCGGTGATCAGGTTCCCTCCGCCCAGACATTTGTCGAAAGAATGGACACACTTTGGCACGATGCAAAAGCACACCTGTACGCTGCTCGACAACGCCATTAGGCCTATGCTGACAAAAACCAACGTGAGGTCAAGTTCTCCGTCGGCGACCGAGTGCTTTTGAGCACAAAGAACTTACGGTTGAAGACACCAGGTGCGTGTAAGATGTTGCCAAAGTGGCTTGGACCGTTTGTGATCACGCACGCAGTAGGACCAGTGGCATACCGGTTGGACCTGCCATCTGCAATGCGAATTCATAACGTGTTCCATGTAAGTCTACTTGCACCATACAAAGCAGATGGGTCTGTTCAGCCGCCCCCGCCTGCTGTCCTGGCCGTGGAAGGCCAATGCGAGGTGCACCGCATCCTCCAACACCGTGAGCGTGCACTCCATGCATGCGTGGTCAAGGAGTACCTTGTGCATTGGGTCGGTTGTGGACCTGAACAAAACTCGTGGGAACCAGAATCTCGGATGCCGAAGGCGGCTGTAGCCAAGTATTGGGAGGAATTGGCTGCCCGTTCAAAACGACGTGCCCTCGGCTGTACCACCCTGGCACACAACCCTTGAGGAGGTTATGGCACAATACCGTGCACTGTGTTACGGGGACGCCTGGATACATGTCGCGAGGATGCTCCTTACAAAAGGGGAGGAAGCGAAGCCAAACCTATTATGCGGCTGAGAGTGCGTGCCATAAAGACCTCGTCATGAAGCCAAACATGTTTTGAAAGTGGAAGTCAACAAAACAAAGTCTTGTTCTGCTAATCCCTTGGAATTTTCTTTGAAGTGTGCAGGTCACTACTCTCTCCAAGCAACACAACAAATCGGGACGATTTGGTCCTAAAGGGGGAGGAATGTAGAGATGAAACATTTTACGTTTTTAAAATATTTTATAGAAAAGGTTTGACTATGCCAGTTGGCATGATCAATTATAAGAACCATGTGCAGGTTGGAAAGGGACAACCAACCACTAGGGGCTTGTTTTGATTACCTCAAAAAAGACAAGGAAAATCGAACTTATGCCCCCATACCACATTTTGCCCACTTGAAAATGTGTTAAAACCTCGCCATACTAGGTGAGAGGTTTTTACCGTACCCTTAGTCCATCGGTGAATTCCTATTTATTGAATAAAATATACTCGAATGGGCTCTTGACGAAAGGAAAGGGAGCACGAAATGAAGCGGGAAACACAACGGACATAATCGTCAAGATAATCATAACTGTAAGCACAAAAGTAATGCGTAACTTCAAAATGTCAGTTTTTCTCTATGACGACGCGACTCGGGTATGACCCGTAAGAAGAGGGGACTCGTCGAAGGCCGAGGCCATTCCTCGACCCACTCGCGATTGAAATACTGAGAGCTTCCGCATTTCGACGTCACCTACTTAGCAGATTTCTACAAATTTCTGGCAGACAGGGTTTTCTCGGTGAGCCCTGCTAGACAACCGACAGCCCAAAACCCGGGCGTCGTCCGTTTTGACTGAAAACTGGACCATACCAAAATACCAATGCTGCAAACAGAGTCGTGTGGTCAGAATCAGCTAGAAAAATAGAAACAAAGAGTTATGGCTGCCCGAACCCAGGTAGTTCCTACGATGGTCCATGATGCCAAACAGTGCCACGCAACATGAGGCATGGACCCTAGGCAGAGCATGACGCTGTAGACGCATGCAGACAGCATATGCAGTGATAGTGACCATCGGCAGCCCAACCGCCGAGGAGGCTTGACGATGGAGCTGAGCGAGTCGCAGGAGGGAGGAGGCTCCAGCAAACTGTGAGTAGGCCCCAGCGTGCGTCGGCTCCACCAGACGATAGTCCTGTAGCTTAGAGTCTCGTCGTCAGTCATCTGCACGCCGATGTGCACAAGCCGGGAGGACACAATAGAGCACAATGAGATATGCACAAAAACCAACATCATAGTGTCGGGGAGTTTGATTCGCACAACCACGGGGATTTGCATGTGCTCGATCTCTCACCGGTTTAACCATCAGGGGTTTGAGCTGTAAATAGTCAGCTCCGTGGAGTTTGATGTTTGCCGAGCTTAGGAGAACTTTGTCGTAAGCTGCAAATAGGCCGTTGCTATGACATCAGTCGGTTGTGTCTTCGGGAGCGTCTGCCATGTTTTGTCCCAGATGGTAGAGAAATCTCTGCGTTAGATGTCGACCGCAGGAATGTTTCTTTTGCTGTGAAGTCCTGCAGGTGTGGCGGGAAGTTTTCCAAACTTTGCTTTGAACGGAAATTTACCCGTTACGGTGGACGTCGCCAAGCTATATGCGAGTTCGGCGGTCAGCAATTTGGTTGCCCAATCTGTTCCATATGGCTCGCATAATATTTGGAGAAGTTGTTCGAGTGTCTGGTTGGTCCGCTCGGTTTGACCGTCGGTTTGAGGGTGGATCACCGTAGAAAGCTGGATCCGACTGTTGTAACGAGTCACCAGTTCGTGCCAGAAATGGCTGGTGAATCAACCGTCCCTGTTGCTTATAATGGTTCTCGACACGCTGGGTAGCCATACAATATTGTTTAGAAACAACCGTGCTGCTCCCTCGGCGGTGACAATGGTCGTCATCGGGATAAAGTGGGACATTTTGGAAAACCTGTCGACAACAACGAGGACTGCGTCATATCCCTCGGGTGTGACTGGTAATCCAGTGATGAAGTCAATGGAGACGTTGGTCCATGATTCCGTCGGAATGGGTAGCGGTTGCAGAAGTCAGGGTGGTCACGTTCGATGGGATTTTCTTCGCTGACACGTGTCATAGGATTTGCAAAAGTTGGCTACTTTGGTTTGCATCATGTCCCACCAGTAGTGCTTTGCTAGTGTCTTTAACGTCTTGTGTTCTCCAAAATTTCCACCTATATCGGTGCCGTGACACTCTTTGAGTAACATTCGGAGGGGTTCATTGTTCGGAGGTACGACCACATGGCGAGTGAATCGTTGTCGCCAATAGGGTGCGTCATACCAGAATTTGGACTCACCGTATCCGCCATGGTGGCCATAGCCATGTTTGAATTACTTCTCGAGATACAGATGTCACTGTAGTTGAAGTGTCGCTACTTCAGCCATTAATTCTGGTCGGCAGCTGAGCGCATGTGCAAGGTTGGTTTTACCTGGCCGGTACTCATAGTCAAGCCCAGATTGGAGGAACCCCGTCCATCGGGTTTAACGTCGAATGAGGTTCGGCTGCGCCTTCAAATATTTTTGTGCATAATGGTCGGTACGTATGACGTATCGGTGGCATTCAAGGTAGCAACACCATGTCTTAAATACGTGTATGACCGTTGGCATCTCCCTCTCATGTACAACGTAGTTGAGTTTTGGTCCACGTAACTTTCGCGGCATATACGCGACCGGTTGCTCTTCGTTATTGTGATCCTATAGGAGAACTGTGCAAATGGCTTGGTCGGAGGCGTCAGTAGCCATGGCGTAGTTGATCGTTGGATCGGCTAATCATAGGACTAGCGCCGAGGTCAGAGTGTTCCACAAAGCGGTGAACGCTTCTTCTTTGTTGTCTTCCCACCGGCACTTGTTTTCTTTTAGAGTGAGGTCGAAAACAGGCGTTGACACTTGGGCATAATTTCAAAAAAAATGCCGGTAGTAATTGCAGAAGCCGAGGAAAACTTGATTTCTCGGACGTTTGTCGGTGTCGGCCAATTGGCAACTGCTGCCACTTTTTTCGGATCCATGGTGATCCGTCCGCCGTCGATGACTTGACCCAAAAACTCAATAGAACGGTGACCAAAGTCGCACTTCGAGAGTTTTCCGGAGAATTTCTATCTTCGTAAAACTTTGAGAACTTTTTGGAGATGTCCATTGTGCTCCTCCGGGGTACGTCTGTTCACCCAAATGTCGTGGAGATATACCATGACAAGATCATGCAAGTATGGGTGCAAAATGGTGTTCGTTGCTGTCATGAATGTCGCCGAGGTATTCGTGAGCCCAAATGGCATAACCATGAACTTGAAATTCTTGTAGCATGTTCGGAACATTGTATTTTTTATGTCGACGCCCGCCATGTGGATCTGGTTGTAGCCGCTACGTAGGTCAATTTTGGTGAAAATTCGAGCTCCTTGGATTCGGTCAAAAAGTTTGTCGGCACTGGGAAGAGGGTAGTGGCTCTTGATGGTAGCGTCGTTCAATACCCGGTAGTCCATGCACATCCACATCTTGCCACTTTTCATTTTCATGAACAATACTGGTGCGACGTATGGTGACATGGATGGGTGTATGAGCGCCAAACCGAGCATTTCGTCAATTTGTTTTATTTTCATCTTGATGAGCTCATGGTCGGTCATCCGATAGGCTCCTCAAACTTTGGGTCAGCTGTCCGGTTTCAGTTTGATGCGATGGTTGATGTTGGGAGCTTGTCAGGGAAGACGTCTGCAAACTCTTGGATGAGAGGCGCGAACTCCTTAGGAACCATCACGAACTTTCTTGATGCCGATGAGGTCGATGAGAGTGATGAGGCCGCTGAGTCAGCTACTGCCACTTCAACTTCCTCCATTGGCTCGAGATGTATGAGCCACCCACAAGTCCCTCATTGGATACAATGCTTGGCCACATTGAGTGGTATCGGCTGCACATGTTGTCGTTTCTTGGTCGTTGCGGCTTCTTCTGCTCCTTCCACCTCTGTTGCTACTGCTATCGTCTTCTGCCCCACACGCAGAAGTTGTCGCTTGGCGCCGTTGATTTCCACGTATATGTCTCCACTGTTCCAGACAATATGTGGATTTTGCTAGTATACGAAATCACGTCGGAGAGTGATTTTTTTATCACTCATTGGACATGTCCTCCAGATTGTTATATCCTGCAAGTCTCCCACTTGTAGTCGTAGTGGTTCTTGAGGTCTCCGTATCTACAATCTTCTGTCGACGGTTTTTCCTCCACACATCCCCAGTTTGGTCTGCCAACCGAGCTTTTGAACCATGTCGTTGCTTACAAAATTGTGAGAGGCCCCTCCATCTAATAGTGCTGGTACTGTTCTCTGGCTCTTGTAACCTCGAGGTTACACTTTTAGTAGTATCGATGGTTTGTCGTCCTCGTACCACTCGTCAAACGTATCCATCTTAGAAACCCTCTGCGACGTCATGAGCCGTTCAAATGGGTTATCATTCGGTGCAGATTGCTTCCCTTGGACAAGATTCACGCCTTTCACTCCTGTCCCTTGCCCTTTTCCGATTCATTTTTTTGTGGCTTCCCCTCCTTTTTGGCCTGCTGCTTGCTTTGGCAATGCCGTGTGATGTGTCTGATTTTTCTAACGTTGTAGCAGGTGCACATATCATTTTGGTCGACAGCGTGCACTTCCATCGAAGTCGAGGAGTTCCCGGACTGGCTTTTTCTATTCCCACGGTAATTGTGGTTGGGAGGTCAACAGCCGTAGGATTCCTGGATCCAAGCATTGTAGTCAGTGCCGTCGATCCTTTTTGCTACTACAATAATCCGTGGTAAGTCATTTTGGATGCCAAAAATGGCGATGGCTTGTCGCATGACCTGTATGAGGCCATTGTTGTAGTGGAAATAGAGTTTGTCGCGGGTGATGTCTGCACCAGTGATGATCTCGTGGAATCTCCGCGTGTACTCTGCCACACTAGACTGCTGACAAATACGCTAGAGTTTGTACCGAGCATCTGACCTCTCATTTTTCTATCCAAAATGTGCAAGCATCGCGCACAAGAATTCGCTCCAATTTGTTTGTGGCATCAACGCATCTTGCCATCATGGGCTGATATGCTCCAAGGGTAGAACACATGTGGTACAGGATGCGAGACGGACGTCGTTGGTTGTTGATGAGGCCCCGCTGGTCTCCTGCTGCCATTGGATGACCTTTAGGTTGGACCACCAACTTAATGCCGTGCCACGCAGAAGCGCGGCTGCAAAGTCAATTTTCTTCTGATCATCGTTGACCCCACCAACAGTGAAATACAACTCCAATCTCATCAGCCACATCAAAACAGTTGGTCCTTTCGAGTCTGCAGGATTGAATGGCTCAGGTGGGGCCGGATGCATATTGGGTTTGTTCGAGAGCTGGGTGTTTCTCTTGACGAGCACTACCTCTCATGCAATTGCGTTGCAAAGAGCCTCCATTGTGACTGTAAGCCTGACAGTGCCAACGGCACTGATTACGGTTTAGGGCTTCCTTTAATGTGTAGGGCATAATACCCATAATACCCAAAAACGGAGGGGGTAAGGAACGCCCTACCCGGCGACTTAAAAAATAAGTCTGCCATGCCCACTCGCTTCACCATGCTCGATCAGCGGCATGCGCCACTGATCGAGCATCGGGAGGTGGGGCATGTTGACCCCCCTCGCGATTCTCGCTCCCACGTGAATATCGCGATCGAGCGATGAGCTCTATGTTTTGCGCGGGCTCCATCCACACAAAACATACAAAACCCTAAATCAAACTAGGGGGTTTGCGTGTCAAAAAAAAAAAAAACAAAGAGCTCATCACTCGATCGCGATCGAGCGATGAGCTCTATGTTTTGCGCGGGCTCCATCCACACAAAACATACAAAACCCTAAATCAAACTAGGGGGTTTGCGTGTCAAAAAAAAAAAAAACAAAGAGCTCATCACTCGATCGCGATCGAGCGAAAACACCCGTTTTCGAGTTTGAGCGGAGACGCTTATTTTTGTTTCTTTTTTTCACTCGCAAACTGTAAATATTTTCCATTCAAACCATAGTCAAACCCTACCCCGAATTACATTTGGGGTTTAGGGTTTTATTTTTGTGCGGGCACCTGCTGGGCCCCGCGGTAGCGGGGCCCAGCAGGTTCCCTTTCAACGCATGGGGAGTCTCGGACCCCCCATGCGAACTATAGGCAAACCTCCCCAACAAACATTCACAAACCCCTCGAATGAGGAGTTTGTGAATGTTCGAAGTGATTGATGACGTCAGCATGTGATGCAGCATCAACATGCTGCATTTTTTTGCTTTTCGTGGGTAAAATGTTAATATTCACAGGTCCGTGGGCAGGGGAGTCTTATTCTTCCGAACGTCGGGTAGGGCATACACACAATCGAATTTTGTGGGTAATCCCTACATGTACCCTAATGTGTAATATGAATATGGATTTGGAATCTACAGGAAAAACCATGCAAGATCGACCCGGGAATGGGGTCGATCCATCAAGAATTGAGGAAGTTACGCCCGGCCAAAGGTTGGACCGGCCGAGGGGAAAACATGTGACGGGAATTCATCCCCAAGGACCAAGGCTCGACCCTCGGAAGACCCAACAAGGCCGAAGCGCGCCTTGGGGCCCAGTTAGTCAATAAATCAAGTATCATTGAGGGCCAAGGGTGCTTCGGAATGGCGCCTTGATGTGCTATTGCCAGAAAGGGCGCCTCAGACGGCCGTCACTGCAGCTAGTGGTGCTGCCAGCAGCAGATTACCGTGGTTCACAGAAACGACCATATCTCAGTCGTTCCTTCACGGAATGATGCAATTCTTGGTGTGTTGGAAAGCTGGAAAGATGAGCTACGTGATGCTATGGCAATAATGCTCATCCCAGGCCCATATGGAGCCACGCACGGCTCGGCGACCTCGGGTCGCCTAGGATGTATCATCATGTACATATAGTCTTGTATGTTGACACTTGAATAACTACAGTTTACTCCCACTGTGCCACACGTGTTCCCGTGCTCCCCCAAGACAACCCTACGCTTCCGTCAATCCGGGAAGGTGTGCACCGGCCTCCCTTCGGTTGCCGTTGCCGCCGGTTGGTGCCTACACCATCCGGTTGAGGCTAGCACACCGCGCCCGGTTTACACTTGGTATCAGAGCCACCCTTGGCTCAGGGGCACAATCATCTACGTGGCAACCTCTCCTGGTCAGCATAGACCAACACACGTCTCGTCTCTTTGGTGAATCTGTGCCCAAGGCCAACCACACACTCCGGTGACAAGGCGGTAACCGGAGGACACNTATGTTGATACTTGAACAATAAGTACAGTTTAATCCCACTTTGCCACACGTGTTCCCGTGCTCCCCCAAAATGACCCTACGCTTCCGCAAATCCGGGAAGGTGTGCACCGGCCTCCCTTCGGTCGCCGTTGCCGCCGGTTGGTGCCTACACCATCCGGTTGAGGCTAGCACACCGCGCCCGGTTTACACTTGGTATCAGAGCCACCCTTGGCTCAGGGGCACAATCATCTACGTGGCAACCTCTCCTGGTCAGCATAGACCAACACACGTCTCGTCTCTTTGGTGAATCTGTGCCCAAGGCCAACCACACACTCCGGTGACAAGGCGGTAACCGGAGGACACGTTGAGGAAGACGTTGTACCTGACGCAGAGATGACTTCATCCGACATGTTCTCCATAGCTACGGCGTTTGACGCGCAAGGCGAAGTGACAGCAACTGCAGTGTTGCAGAAGTTTCTTGCCAAAATGCAGGCCAAGACAGATCTGTTGGAGAAGCAAAACGCGTACCTCAATCAAGAGCTCGCGAAACGTCTAGTGACAACACCAGTGGCAGTTGCCAGCGCAAGCATACCTGCGGTGGGCGTCCCGAGCCCACCCAAGCCAGAGCTGTTTGACCCATCGAAGAAGGATGGGCCAGCTCCGCATGCTTGGATACTCGGACTAGAATTGTACTTCACCGGCATCAGCGTGGATGCCTCAAGGTACGAGGCGCGCCGCGACTATGCCGTGACACTGTTGAGAGGGGCATCGTTGGATTGGTGGGCCGATGTGATTGGTCCAATCCACATGGTAGTGGAGCAGCAATGGTCGCCGTCATTACGGCCACGACCGGAATCTCAACCCCATCGGCTCCAACCTGCAGCAGTGGCGACCCTACCCTAAAATGGCCGACCTCGTAGAAGGATTTCACGGAGTCGTTCATCAAGCGCTTCACTGTGGGTGACGTGAGGATCAACGCGTGTACCAAGCTGCATTGGCTTCGCCAAACTGGCGGCGTCAACAACTACACCTGTAGGTTTTGTGAGATCATCGCCAACTGTGGCTTCAACTCAAACGAATTGTGCTTCCACTACAGTAACGGCCTTTAGAACGACGTCCGCGCTGTGACGGTGATGCATGACCTCAACGATGACCTGCCGGGGATGATCGCAGCGGTACGACTCGCACGTGCAACAGGCTCATACCAATAGCCATAACTCTTTGGGAGGTGGTTACGGCAAGCGGGCCAAGAGCAAGGACACGCCCATGGAGATTGGAGCGTTGCAGCAGCGCAAGTGCTACAACGGTGGCAATCCTGACCACATTGCACGCTGATGTCGAATTCCAAAGAAGGGCGACGGCAAGGATAAGCGGCAAGGGAAGGGGAAGCAAGCCATAAAGGAAGTAGATAAAGTAACAAAGGAGTCGGGAAACGAGGAGAGCCAAGAGTAGATGGCGTTACTCCTGGCTCCTCTCAGTCCAAACTGCCAGTTGACCGCCCACCCGAACGCCTTGCGGCAATTAAGGGGGTTTCCGAGGTCAAGGCATGGGACGCGGGGTATGAGGTGGAGCAGTCCACACTTCTCTTGGAGGCACGAGTGAAAAGCGTCAAGGAGAAGGTGGGAATTCTGTTGGATTGTGGCACGAGCCACAGTTTTGTGAGCATGGAGTGTGCTCGAAAGTGGGGCCTTGCGCTAACGAGCAAGAAGCGGACCGCTAACCAAGTGGGTGGCACGATTGAAGTGGGATACCTGGCCCGTCCCCTCTCCATTCGCGTGGGGAAGCTTTGCATAATGACTGTATACCGGGTGTGCCCGATGAAGGATTATGATGTGATCCTCTGTCGTGACTTTCTCAACAAGTACAACCCTGTCGTCAATTGGGATGCGCGCACCGTCTCAGTCAAGCTCAGAGACAAGGAGCATCCCCTGCCTACGTGGTCCAAGGAAGAGGCCGCGGAGGAGGAGACTTGCAAGGAGGAAGCGCCGTAGCAGTCGGTGCCTCGCAAGGAGCAATCGGCGCCGTTGATGCTGAACTTGGTGCAGCTCAAGCGTGCGATTCAAAAAAAGGAGCAGATTTGTTTGGCGTTCGTGCGAGACATGGAGGAGGATTTCGACAAACCAGAGGACGTGGCGCCTGCTGTGGTGCATTAGGCGACTCGTGAGCAGCCGGGGGCCCAAGGCAAGTTTGCCACGGTGCCCGAGGGACTTCGGAAGGTGTGTACGGAGTTCAAGGACATGTTCCTCGACACCCTCCCGGCGGGACTACTACCAAAGCGGGACGTGGACCATCGCATCGACCTCAAACCTGGAACGCGCCCGCCTGTTCGTGCAACATACGGCATGAGAAACGTGCAGCTACAGGAGCTCAAGAAGCAGCTGACCGAGATGATGGAGCAGGGCTTCATCCGCCCATCCTTGTCTCCTTACGCTGCACCTGTCTTGGTTGTGTAGAAAAATACGGGGGAGATGCGCATGTGCGTGGACTACCGGGCGTCGAACGAGTTGACCATCAAGAGCTGGTACCCGCTTCCACAAGCCGAGGAGCTCTTCTATCAGCTCCGTGCGGCTCGCTTCTTCACAAAGATCGACCTCCATTTCGGCTACCACTAGACCCGCATCGCAGCGGATGATGTGGAAAAGATGGCCTTCCGCACCCGCTATGGTCACTACGAGTTCCTTGTGATGCCTCGGCCGCCTTCATGGAGGCGATGAACAACATCTTCAGGCCGTACTTGGATGACTTCGTAGTGGTGTACCTTGACGAAATCTTGGTGTATAGCAGGATGGCGGAGGAGCATGAGGAACATGTGAAGAAGGTCCTCGAGATTTTGAGGAAGGAGATTTTTTTTGTAAAACTCTCTAAGTGTGAGTTCGCAGTGGGTAAAGTTGAATTCCTTGGACACATTATTGGCAATGGACAGATTACCATGGACCCGTGCAAGGTTTTGGCCGTGCAAGAGTGACCGAAGTTGCGTAGTGTGCACGATGTGTAAGTGTTCCTTGGTTTTTGCAACTACTACCGCAGGTTTATCCTTGGCTATGCGGGAGTGTCAGCGCCACTCTCCAATCTCACTTGCAAGGATCGCGAGTGGAGTTGGGGAGTTAGCGAACAGAAAGCCTTTGAGAATCTCAAAAGGGCTCTGACCTCCACGCCAGCCTTGCACTTGGCCGACAGCGGCCGTGGGTTTGAAATGGCGATGGATGCATCAGACCTGGCCATTGGTGGGGTCCTTTTGTAGGACTTTGACAATGGGTCGCAGCCGGTCGCCTACTACTCGTGCAAGTTACGCGGGGCGGAGCTGAACTACGCCAACCATGACAAGGAGATGCTTGCCGTGGTCACAACCTTCAACAACTGGCAGTGCTACCTCAAGGCACGGAACTGCACGGTCTACACCGACCACCATGCGTTGAAGTACTTCAAGACGCAGCCCAACCTGAGCCGGCGGCAAGCACGTTGAGTGGAGTACCTCAAGTCGCACTTCGACTACGAGATTGTGTACCGGTCGGGTCGCATCAACCCAGCTGACGCACTCTCACGGCGACCGGACCTGATGATGCGGGTCGCGTCTCTCACCATCCACGAGGATGCCTTCCTCGTGAAGCTCTTTGCGGAGGGATATGAGACGCATGGGGAGTACGAGGCTCAGAGATTTTTCTTCGAGGCACCGTATTGGCAACGGCGCGACACGCAAGAGGTGGTGGTTCCCACGGTGCCCGCGCTTTGGCAGCTGATTTTGGAGGAGTGCCATGATAGTGGCCCGAGCGGTCACTTCTCCGCCAACAAGACGTTGAAGATGGTGCCTCGCTTCTTTTGGTGGCCCACCATGTCGTCGGAGGTGGCTGAATTCTGCCGGAGTTGTGACGTGTGCCAACGCCACAAGGCACGGAGGACGAAGACCCCGGGTCTCCTCCAACCCTTGCCCATCCCCNGGATGCCTTCCTCGTGAAGCTCTTCGCGGAGGGATGTGAGACGCATGGGGAGTACGAGGCTCAGTGATTTTTCTTTGAGGCACCGTATTGGCGACGGCGCGGCATGCAACAGGTGGTGGTTCCTGCGGTGCCCGCGCTTTGGCAGGTGATTTTGGAGGAGTGCCATGATAGTGGCCCGAGTGGTCACTTCTCCGCCAACAAGACGTTGAAGATGGTGCCTCGCTTCTTTTGGTGGCCCACCATGTCGTCGGAGGTGGCTGAATTCTGCCGGAGTTGTGACGTGTGCCAACGCCACAAGGCACGGAGGACGAAGACCCCGGGTCTCCTCCAACCCTTGCCCATCCCCGAGCAGCCATGGCAGGACGTTGCAATGGACTTCATCATGGGGTTGCCCGAGACAGCGGCATGTCACAATGCGGTGTTGGTGGTGGTGGATCGTTTCAGCAAGATGTCACACTTCAGCGTGACGCGTGATACAGTGAGCGCGGAAGGCACTGCTCAGCTGTTCCTCGAGCACGTGGTGCGTCTCCATGACATGCCGCGGTCCATTGTGAGCAACCGTGACCCGCGTTTTACAAGCAAGTTCTGGCGAGAACTCATGGAGCGGTACGGCAGCAAGGTGCAGCTCTCGACCAGTTTTTATCCCCAAACTGACGGGCAAACGGAGCGGACGAACCAGACGTTGGAGCAACTCCTTCGTACAGTGGGTGATCTGGACGAGACGGCGTGGGACCAGCAGTTTCCGGTTGCCAAACTGGCGTATAACTCCACCACATCCGCCTCCACCGGAAAGGCGCCATTTGAGGTGGTGAACGGGATGATGCCCGCAACGCCCCTCAGTTTGCACGTCGTAAGCAACCTGCCCACGCTGGAGTCTACCGCACGTAACTTCAAGCAGATTTGGACGGCAACGCGGCATGCACTGGCCAAGGCACGAGCGCAACAAAAAGTTCAAGCAGACCGTCGATGCGCAGACACAACGCTCAAGGTCGGTGACCACGTGCTTCTCAATAACGCGTACGTCAAGCTTTGCGGGGTCATGTCGGACAAGTTGAAGCCCCGGTGGCTTGGTCCGTTCGAGGTGCTCGAAATGCGGACACCCGTGGTGGCACGGTAGGCTCTCCCACCTTCCATGCCAGTCCACGACATGTTCCACATCTCCAAGCTCAAGCTCTACCATGATCCGGCCGAGCATTTTCCTGGCCGCAGTTCTGAGCCTCCCCCTCCGGTGGTGATCGAGGGCGAGCAAGAGTTTTAAGTAGAGGCCATCCTTGACCACCGTCGCCGTGGCTGTGGATGGGAGTACCTGGTCAAGTGGAAGGGCTACGATGCAGCCAACAACTCATGAGAACCTGCCTGCAACTTCAACGTTGGAGGGGTGAATGCCATCCTCCAAGAACATCAAGAGCGAACTGGGACGGCTCGCTCCTAAAGGGAGGGGGGGATAGTGCAAGCCTAACAGTGCCAACGGCACTGATCACAGATTGAGGCTTACTTGAATGTGTAATCTGACTATGGATTTGGAATCTAAAGGAAAAAGAAGTACGAAATCGATCCAAGAATGGGGACGATCCATCAAGAATTGAGGAAGTTACGCCCGGCCAAAGGTTGGACCGGCCGAGGGGAAAACAGGTGACGGGAATTCATCCCCAAGGACCAAGGCTCAACCCTTGGAAGACCCAACAAGGCCGAAGCGCGCTTTGGACCCCAGTTATTCAATGAATCAAGGATCATTGAGGGCCAAGGGTGCTTCGGAATGGCACCTCTATGTGTTATTTCCAGAAAGGGCGTCTCGGACAGCTGTCACCGCAGCTAGTGGTGCTGCCAATGGCAGATTACCGTGGTTCACAGAAACGGCCATATCTCGGCCGTTCCTTCAAGGAATGATGCAATTATTGGTGCGTTGGAAAGTTGGAAAGTTGGAAATATGAGCTACGTGACGCTGAGACAATAATGCTCATCCCAGGCCCGTATGGAGCCGCGCACGGCTCGGCGACCTCGGGTCGCCTAGGATGTGTCATAATGTACATATAGCCTTATATGTTGACACTTGAACAACAAGTACAGTTTACTCCCAATGTGCCACATGTGTTCGCATGCTCCCCCAAGACGACCCTACACTTCCGCAAACCTGGGAAGGTGTGCACCGGCCTCCCTTTGGTCGCCGTTGCCGTCGGTTGGTGCCTACACCATCCGGTTGAGGCTAGCACACCGCGCCCGGTTTACTGTGACGTTGAGTTGTTGGAGTAGATGGCTGTTGATTCCCTCGAGCACGGAGATACGGTTCACATGTTCCTTGTTGATCCACACCTGTATGCTGGTGCCACCTATCGTTCTTGCTCTAGACATTGAGGCCGTCGGTAGGGGCGGCTGGTTTACCGCCGTTGGATCTGCAACCGGGTTAGTCGTCAAAGCAGTTGGGGTTGATCCAGCGCTCGCAGTGAATGCAGGCAGTGAATGCTGCCACGCCAGTATTCACTGGCGCTTCAGGGTTTGCGTACTTGGTCACGTTTTGCTCCTCCATCACCGAAGTCGTCGCCAAAGATCCGCTGCTGGTCGTCGGATGTGCTCGCTCGCTTCAAGTTGTAGTCGCAAAGTCTGCAAAGTCTTGATGTGCGAGATACGCTGACGGCTTGTGCGAGGTAGTCGTACGATGGGTAAAGTAGTCAGATGCCTCTCCAGCACCGCTGTGCTATGAAACCAAGTGTTACCGTACTATGCTTGGATTTTGACGACTAAGATGAACCATCATTGGTTTGACAAGAAAATATTTTATAATTATTTTACTATAGCCTATATTTTGACGTAAATATGGACCTGTCACTTTGAATTGAA
Organism: Penium margaritaceum; assembly: GCA_023375785.1. Taxonomy (NCBI): domain Eukaryota; kingdom Viridiplantae; phylum Streptophyta; class Zygnematophyceae; order Desmidiales; family Peniaceae; genus Penium; species Penium margaritaceum. The sequence continues at coordinate 113,671 of SZWC01006647.1, forward strand.
CGATGGATCAAGGACAACTCCAGATTTCGACAATGTGTGGATCGACACTACTCCATCATTCAAATTGTCCCATTTTGGCATTCAAACTACCAAGTCGTTGAGTATTTTGTCTTGCCGTCGACTTACTCGGCTGGCTAGTCGGCGGCGATGGTTGACGTCCACTCTCCAAAAAGGAAAAACCAAAGAAGTTGAGCCTAATCATATAGAAAATGTAGTTGAACTCGTGAATTAAGAAGCGAGCCACACACCTTGAATTCAACGAATGATCCTCAAAAATAATTTATTGAAACTTCAATGTCGACTAGAAAATTAAATTTTTGACAAATTTCAACCACTATCACAATAATCAATATCGAAATCAAAGAGAAGTGGGTATGCCAAACGAAGCATAGAAGGTGAACAGGTATGAGTTGCGAGACACAACATGGTTTTAGAGTTTGGGACACTTGAGCAATTTATAATTAGCGGTATGTGTACTTTGATGACAAGTGTCGAAATGACCAAAGACATACGTACAAGTGTCGAATTACAGATGAGGCATAGCCGGAGTCATTGGGTTGATTGTCGAGCGACGCGTGTGGAGTCGAGTCATGAGTGGTCGAATTGAGAAGCTCCAACGAAGAATCGAGGGGCTTAGAAGACCGACGGTGAAGATGCGAGATGCATATTTATAAATCTCGATATATCTCGATGCGTCAAGAAGTCGACATAAAGGTCATGACACTTATGTTGATGATTCTCAAAAGTGGTCGGAGTCGTTAGAATGTTCTAGAAGGATCACCGGAGTATGAGGGCAGTTGGTTTGATTTCCCTCGACCATCAAAGTGAAAATTCAGGTCTCGACGTGCGGTGGGCTATTTGTGTAATGACATAAATGCCCATTTGGGAAGATTCAAGACTCGTGTATGTCTGGTACATAACACGTACCATGCGAAGTCAATGCATGATATGATCTTTGCCGCTCATTGTGGATCAACTAGATGCACCATTGCACTTTGTTCCATATCTGACATGTGGCACATGCCCCGATCGAGCATGAGAACAGGGGTGGGCGACTGGTTGATCTTGTTCCACACGATGGGAAGATGGTTGCTTTTGTTTTGAGAGCTGGACCGATGGTTACATTTTGTAGTGAACAATTTGGTGAAGGAGTCTGAGTGGTTGGCAACGAGAAAATACATGTGCCGACAGAAGTCGCCATGACGTCGCGTTGGACATCAGTGACAAGATGTTGCTTAGCACTAAAGATATTCGACTGAAATCTTGTGGTGTGCAAAAACTTCTTCCCAGGTAGATTAGGCCGTTTCCCATCGTTACACGCATCAGGCCGAATGCTGCTTCCGCCGAGTATGAAGAAAAATGACACTTTCATGTGGGCCTGTTGACTCTATACACGTCAGAAGTAACAGTTCAACTACCACCAAAAATTCATGTTGCTGATAGTCAACACAAGGTAATTTTCCTACTCTAGCACCGAGAACGTACAATTTGATCGTGGATTGCTTGGGAACACCTTGTTCACTGGGCCGGTGGTGCACCTGAACATGACTCATGGGAGAATGAATCCTGCTTTTCCACTGGGATGGTCAATGACTGCTAGAGTCAGCCGGTGACTTGTACAGATGGACGCATGGTAGGAGGCACCACCTGAAGAAAAAATGGTGAATAATTCCCACTGGAAGGTATTCATGGACAGGAAATCATAGGACATTGGAGAAGTCCAACATAGCTATCGCACGGACGCTCCAGCCTAAAGGGAGAAGACCACTAGCCACACTAAACAACAAGCTGTAGCTTAACTCAACAAGTGGCATCCACGTGTTCATGTTGAGCTGTTAATTGGGTTTTTTCTTCTCTCATAATGTTGATGACTCACTATCTTGCACTCCTACTTGTTGGCCATGAACCGGGATGTTTAGAACAAGTGGGACGAAGAATGTAGCAAGAGGGCCAATTCAGCCCTCCCTCCTCGTAGGGGTGGTTGACAACCAACCCTCACCATGGAGAGGGCTGGCCGGTGGTCAGCTCCTTGCTGGCCGCTAACCAGCTGGAAGCCGGCCGGCTGGATGCCCAGCAGCCGGTCAAGTGACAGGCTAGCCACCGACCGGCCACCTGTTGGCAACTAATTGAGCTGGCCGCTCGATCGGTGGCCAGGAGGCCGCAAGGCCTTGAGTGTCGAGGCCGGTGGCCTTGAGCGGTCGAACTCGTCCTCCCCTCCCCGCCTCATAGAATGAGCAAGACGAGGGGAGAGAGAAAATGAACGAGTAAAATTACCGGACATGCTTCACATGTGACAGATTTGTGCCAATGCATAAAAAACAAAGCTGACGTTTGTTTTAGTGCAAACATCGAATTTTAGAACTAGAAAATGTTTGTGAACTCACGAGTTTGAGGTACCCTACTGCGCTTGATATTTGATAATAAATATTTTTTGGGTTCATTTTGCTCAATCATTTTTTAATAGAATTGGTATACCCTAAACAATTCCCTCAGGTCATTTGGCAAACAAAAATATGTCTATACTTGAAAAAATCAAAACAATGTCACGTGCCGGCGTTGACCCTCGGAGTCTTACGGGATATTTTGCACAAACCACTTGTTTACGTTAGCCTTGTCAGGCTGACGCGACTGACCGCGTCAGGACAGTCGCGTCAGGCTGACGTGGCCTGGAAAATCCTCCATTGAGGGTGTTCGAGACCGACTGTTGTCGAATTTCAAGATGCAATGTCTTTGTTCGGTGAATCCTAAGCTGCTACCTGAATGAATGTTTTGCAAAAAAACGTGCTTGAATACAAAGATCTCATACATTCCAACTTTCAATAACTTGACTATCAAGAGCAGTACCGTGTCACCCGCCTTGTTTGGGAAACAAAACAAGGGGGTGAGACAAAAACAAAAGTGGGCCTCCAGGGACTCAAAATGTTTGTCTCCCTATACAAGTCATTGATGAAAGTTTCCCCTAGAGTGACAAGGGTTTTCCCCTCGAGGAAAAATCCCTCCAACGAGTTTTGGACGTCATTTTACAACTTCTTCGACGACCTTTCATGGAGGAGCTCGAGTCACAACTGATACATGTTACATATGTATGAGGTTTTGTTTTCCAAATTTTCTTCTGTTGTTCTCATGGGCCTTTATTCACCATCAATTGTCAATAAAGAGCATACTGGTTTGACCTACAGCACGTCGGAGCTACTTTCCTGTCCACTCAAGCCAAAGTACCTCTACATGGAAGCCTAGCCATCAAAGCAAGGTTCAAAATGGAATATGGATGTTGGAGTTCTCCCAACCGTCTTTTCTCCTTGAAGGCCGTTCTCAGCCATCCTGGTCAATAATTCTGACCGCCTTTTGTGCTGAAAGTGCTCTGGTTGCCACTTGAACCCGACCCATGATGTCTAAACTTTGGAAATCCATATCTCACTCAAAAGGACTCCAAATGGAGTTTTATAAAGTGTGCTGGAAATTGTGAAACATCCTCTATTCAGCTGTCAAACGATTTTGATCAAATAACCCATTTTGTCATTTTTTGACACCATCATATCCATCATTTTCCCACTTTGTGAGAATAAAAAATCACACCAGTCTGCACTGTCCCCTCAGCTGCTGAAAGCGGTGCACTGCCAGCGGCTTGGTTGGGCAGTCTCCCAATATCATGTTTGAAGGGAAGAACGTGATCTGCACCACGTGCTTTGCAACGAGCTCACAAATGAAGTGGTACCGCAGGCCGATGTACCTGGTGCAGGCATGAAACTCTACATTCTTGGTCAGAGCAATGACACTCATGTTATCACAATAGGTGGTGGTCACTGCAGTTTGTTACTGCCCAAGGCTTGCTAGTAGCTCGTGTAGCCAGAAGGCTTCCTTTGCTGCTTCACTCAGGGCGACGTTCTCTGCTTCGGTGGAGGAGAGGACAACACACTCTTGTTTCTTGCTCCCCAAACTGATTGTACCTTCCCCAAGCACGAAAACAAACCCACTGATCGACCTCATTGTGTCTAGGTCACCTCTCCATTTTGTGTTGTTGTAGCCAATGAGGATGGGACTGTTGTTGCCGTTGAAGGTGAGACAAAGGCTAATGCTGCTGTCAAGGTAGCGCAACAAGTGCTTGAATGCCTCCGAATGCGGCAACCCCAGATTCACGCAAAACTTGCTAAGTACTCCCACTTCTTGGCTGATGTTGATGCACATGCCGACTGCTGCGTACATGAGGCATCCAACTGCTGCTTGATGCGGTACTGCTTCCATGCGGCTGCTCCTTGCATGCCGTGGGGAGTCNGTTCTACTCCCATTTCCAGTGATGTTGTGGCTCTGCGCGCTCCTGCCATGTTGAAGGGCTTGACGATGTAACTCACGTACGTGCTCTGCGACAACTCCAAAGTCTACTGCTACCGGTCGCGCTTGACCTGAAGGTCAACATAGTAACTGTGCTCTCCCATGTCTTTCATGTCGAACCTGGCAGCAAGGGACTGCTTCACATCATCTAAAAGAGACTTGGAGTCAGATGTAATGAGAAGATCATCCACATAGAGCAAGAAGATGACCTGGCTTGCATCTTGTATGCGCCCATAGACTGCATGGTCAGCTTCACTACGCACAAAACCAAGGCCAGCCAGCTTCTTATCAATCTTGTGCAGTGTTGCTCTCCCCACCTCGAACCACGGCATATCAATGTGCACATCGGCACATCGGGGTGGTCCATCACCACCTCGGTCCATCGACACATCGGTTGCAGTAGAGGGTGAGCAATGTACATTGATGAACACATTAATGTGGAAAGTCTCATAGCATTCAAATTCATTGGCTTTGATCCCATGTTGTCCTTTGTTATGTTACTCATGTCAGTTCATCAATTTGTATGTGGGCTATGGGCTAGCACTAGAGCAAAAAACAAAGGATAAGGAGAGCAACACAAGTAGGAAAAGCAATATTTGAGTCTTAAATCAGCAACATTTGAGTCTGAAATGATGTCTGCTATTGAAAATGCAGGAACACCAACATAAGTAGAAAACTTATCCCTCCTATCCCTACCCCCTCCCACCCCCACCCATTGTTGAATGACCCATCTAACTTATTTTATCCCTCCTATCCCTACCCTCCCCCCCCAATTTTTAAATGACCCATCTAACACCCGGATGCCTTACGCTTCCCCAGCTTCTTAGATGCATTGTTGCTGCTTGCTCCCCCCCCCCCCCCCCCCCCCCCC
>SZWC01006647.1:119027-131153 GCA_023375785.1 Penium margaritaceum
CCCCCCCCCCCCCCCCTGCCTCAGCGGCCTTCATCACACTTGCACTGTTGCCTCCCTTCTTCTTTTTAGCAGCACTGCCGCCTGCGCTTCCACTTGCTACCCGGGTCCTGCCCTCTGCAGCACCTGGACTAAGTGTGGCATCCTCCTCCGCATCGATAGCTGTGGTTGCAGCCCAGCTCCTGTCCTGTGTAGCATCGTTGCCCTCGATGCTCGATGGAGGCACCCTCCATCGACATCGGCCCATCGAGTCCCATCGATGGGGCATCGATGCCGATGGCGCAGGCGTGGTCACCTTGGTCCTGCCGAGTCACCGCGCGGAACCTCAGGCACCAGAGGACCGCGAATCTTGCGGAAATGCCACCGGAGGTCGTGATCGACTTCCGGCACACAATTTTTTCTTAAGGATCTTTTTGCCACCGGCCATGCATGTGCCATGTGTGCATGACATGTGTTATGACTCAGCTTCATTCAACCAATGGGAGTATCCTTCTAGCTGTATATCCTCTTTCTTTCAACATGCTCAGTATTACAGATATGCAACATTGCAACAGCAGCCGAGCAACATTCCAGCCTGTCCAATGCTCAATCGATTCATGGATCTCGGACCACATCCTCGAACCATACGTGCATGACCTCGTACCACATCGTCAAACCATATCTTCATCCACGTTGCATGAAGGTTAGACCGTCGGATTAGCAGCCGGCTTGGCAATTGCTGGCTGTCGATCCAAGGGCCAGGTTGACCGTCCGTTCCGCTTGCTCGACAGTCCGAGTTACTCTCAGACTTTCAAGGCGAGAGTCACACATCGCTGCCCTGTTCGGTGCCGGTCTCAACAGTTAGCCATCTCTGGCTCACTGTTGAGACTGGCCACCATGGCTGCGCAGGCCGGTAACTCGCAGGCGGGGAGCTCCACCAACCAAGCCTCTACAGCAGGATCAGGGTCTCCCCTGGCTGTTTCAGCTGTCTCCAGCCAGTTTGACGCTGCCNCTTTGTCTGATTCAGCATCTGCATTGGTTTCCTGGACTGCTGCAGCAGTAGCAGCAGCAACCACATCATGTGGTCCTCCAGCATCCCCCTCATCCCCACTGAAGGCCTCCACATCCTCTCTGGTCCTCACGAGTCTGGCAAAGGATGGACCACCATCACAAGAATGCTCCTCCTCTTGCTAATGCTATTGTCCCTGCTCTCCTTCCTCATCCTCTCCCTCCACATACACCTCTTCTTCTTCTTCCATCTCCTCCTCACTCTCCTTCTCTCCCTCGTCCTCTCTTCCATCCTCATTCTTCATTTCCTCCACAATTGCACCATCTTCCTTGCCGTCAGATTCATCAGGCTTCATCCAATCCTTGCTGCAACGTGCCTTGGTACCCTTGAAGTGCTTCCGGAGTCTCACATTCACACAGACAAGCTGCTCCAGGGTCCGGACGTGGAGGCGGTTCCGACGTGCGGTGTGGATGAGTTCATGGGTGGAGAAGATGCGCTCGCAGTCAGAGCTGGCGCACGGCTGCGAGAGTAGTTTGATGGTCAGAGCGCGTAGTACCGGCATGTGGGCGAGGGAAGAGATGCCCACTCGTATGGTGCCAGCTCCTTACCCACCACACGAGCCACTACTACATGCGTCTTATCACTCAGGCGCTTGGTGGTGATGGGGATGACTTCAACTGTCATCCGCCCGAGCTGAAATGCCACCAGCTCGTTCTGCAGCTCACTGTGCTTCGGGGCCGACACCAGTGCCTCTGACACCTGCGACCATGCCTGCACCATCTTCAAATTTCCACCCAAGTCATTCCCGAAATGGATGGGGTGCACACGACGGGCAGCTCCATAGAGGGGGCAATTCATGTCGTTGCTCCAACGGTACTTGAGGCGATTCATAGCCTGCTTATCATGAGCAACAGCCACACGTGCAGGTTTGCGGCCACGAGGTTTGGCCAGGGCTTTGAGTTGCGCAGTGCAGTCGAGAAGGCCCTCGTAGATCTTGCCACTGGTGCCTCCTGGCTGGTCTTCAATGCGCAGGCATGCCACAAGCGGAGAGAGGAGGTCGCGGATCTGTCGGACCTGCAGCCAAAAGACACGCCTGCGTATGATTTTACGGACCTCCTTCTTGCGGGCCTTGAACGCCCCGTCTCGCTGAGAGCCCATCTCAGTCCAGCAGTCTCCATGGACAAGTTTGAGCAGAAAAAGGCCGCATATCGATGAGCCGCTGCAAAGAATCACGCGCAGAGGCAAAGCGGGTGTTGCAGCGTGCAATGAGGACGTGACCACCAGTCTGCTGCTTCAACCACGTACTCGGCATGCCATTGTTTCTGAAGAATTTGATCACCTTCTCAGCACGGCTCAGCACCGAAGCACCCCAATCCCCTTTGGCCAAATCCTTCATGACAAGGTCCAGGTTGTGGACGCAGCAGTCCTGCTACAGCACCCCTGGAGACCTGGACTTCAGATCCTCAAACGCCGGCTTCTTCACGACGGTTTTGTCACAAACCACGGACATCACATGCTGCACCCCGGCCTCCTCTATCGCCTGTTTGATCATTCCAGCAACGTGGTTGGCGTTCCGGATGCAGCCACTTGCATCCCTGCTGAAAACGTGGCAGCTCTCCTTCGCATTCACGGCCATTGCATTATAAATTGGCCACTGCTGGATGTCGGCCCACTCGTCGTCTGCCAAGGTGATGCCGTAGATGGCCCGACCCTAACGCAAAGAGGAGTCCCACTCCTCTAGCTGCTGGTCCAGCTTGGGAAGCAGCTTCCCCACCATTGTGTTGTGACTGGACAGAGCAAAGGGAGAGTTGGCCAGCTTGGCAGTGCGGACAACCTCCGGAAGCCCTTCCCTGTTGAAGGAAATAGGCAAGCCTGCACACCATGCCAGCTTCAAGATGGCCATCTGGCACCCTGTGTTGGCTATAGTGTCACAATGGCCGCGCATGGAGATCTGCACCATGCCCCCTGCCCTATTGATATTGAAAATGCGGCGATTCCCGGGCTGGAGCAAAGTATGTAGAAGTGTCACCTGCTGCTGATCCATCTGCTGCTGCTGAAGCATCTGCTGTTGAAGAAGATTCTGCTGCTGCAACACCTGCTACTGTTGTTGTTGCTGCTGCTGGGTGTCAAGAGAAATGTTTGCTGCTGCTGCTGCTGCTGTTGCTGCAGGGTGTCAAGAGGATTGGCCAGTGGAGGGAATCCTGGCAGCGTACCATCATCGTCATCTTCTTCTACCGGCAGATCTGTACGCTCCAATGCGTGTGCTCGTTGCTTTTGCTCAAACAGCGCAGCCCACGCAAATGGCTTTGCTGTTGTTCCCCAACTTTCACCGAGTCCATTGCACAGTTGTGGGCTTGCTGGAGCCCAGTCACTAGGGGGTCTGGGTGAACGGGCAAGGCCGAGAACATCACGGGCTAGTGGAGGCGGATGCTCGCACTGCTGGAAATTCCTGTTGCGCTCGCCAAAGTGGCCACAGATCCTGTCGCATCTACCGCTGAGGGTAATGCCACAACTACCGTAGGCGAACCCTGGCTTCTTGCACGGCGTTGGTACAGGGCGGCAGTGCCGGGAGAGAGCCAGGGTGAGGAAGTCTCCATGCAGGCAACTGACTGGTGTTGGGTTGAAGTCCGGCTGCACGATCCGCACCGTCAACGTTGAGGTCGAGCCATAGAGGCTGGATGATCCGGCAAAGGAGGAGGAACTTACTGGTCGTCGGTGGGGCGGCATGGTGCTCCTCTTGCAACTAAGTGTCGCAAGGCGACGTCCAAGCAGGAGACGCCGTGTGACCGGACATGACGATATACATAGTCACGGATCCGGCTATCGATGAGCCCTCATCGATAAAGATCGGCAGGGGGGGGGGGGGGATGATCGTTTGATGGTGGCGTGTTTGTATCTCCAAACCCAAGCTAGTTTGATCACCATATACATCGATAGAAAGCACATCACCGTAGCCTCATACAAGAGAAGGTTCATTGTTCCTGGTCATCTCTGCATGGTACCAAAGCTGTCCAATGAATCTGAGTACGTGTCATACCATATCATCATGGAAAAAATACTGCACAATGAAAAGAAGATATGAAAAATCTCTCCTGCTCCGCGAGGCCCTTCAGTTGATGAGGCTACATGAGGTGTTGAAATTTCTCTCCTCCGAATATGCACCCGCATGCCTCGTGGATCAGGAAAAATAGAAAAGAGGGCAGTCAAGTGCAGCTCGCTGCATGCTTCGAGAAAATTGGCCGATGTGCCACCTCGATGCTGCATCACTGTGTACTGCGGTGCCGAGGCTGTGGTACTGTGACCACATCGGACCTCGAGAGTAACACTTGTGGTACCGTGCTCGTGGTGCTTTCTTCAGGATGTAGAGGCTCTTCACAAGCTTGCACACCAAATCCTCTTTTCCTTCCATCACATACCTCTGCGGCTACTCCATGTACACATCCTCCTTGAGGTCATCATTCAGAAATGCACACATCACATCCATTTGCTGAACCTCCCAGTCCATCGCAGCAGCAAGAGCGTGAATCGCTCGGATGGATAGAAAATTTGCGACAGGTGCAAATGTCTCATTATAATCCACACACTCAGTCTGCCCATATCCCTTTACGACTAGCCGTACTTTGTACCTGAGCACCTTACCGTCCGCACCACACTTGTGCCTGAAGATCCACTGGCAACCTTTTACCTGGCTGCCACGTGAAGCTTCCTTGAGGGTCCATGTGCCATTCTTCATGAGCGTACCCTACTCCTTGTCTGCTGCGGCGCACCAATCTGCCTCCTTGGCACTGCGCATGGCTTTAGCAACTGTGGTTGGGTCATCGGTGATGGTGAGGAAGAGGAGCTCGAGGTCAGAGGACTCCGTTGGTGGTGGAGCGGTGCACAGGTTCAGCCGCTCCCTTTGCTGCATCTACTTCTTTGCGAGCCTCTCAGACCGTCCTAGCTTCTCCCCACTGTCCTTTGCACCTTTGTTGAGGTGTGCGGACCTTTTTGTGGCAGTTTTTGTGTGTTGTTTTGCTGCTTCTCTTCATCAAATTTGGTTTCTGACTCCTCCTTCTCAGCTCCCTTCACCTCCTTTTCATTGCCACTATCACCGCCATCTTCCACACCGCCCTTGTCTGCTACCGGTCATTCTCCCACCTCTAGTACAAGTGTAGGAGCAAGTGGAACTGCAGACATAGGGTTCCAAGTCCAACCCTTCACGTCCTCTTTAAAGATCACGTCATGGCTGCGGATGATCTTACGTGCAGTGAGGTTGGAGAGGCGGTACTCCATGGTGGCGTAGCCAAGGAAGGCTGCCTTCACCGACTTGACGTCCAGCTTGTTATGGCCACTAGTAGGCACGTGCACGAATACGCCACACCCAAAAGCTTTAAGGTGCGTCACTGTTGGCTTGCGCCCTGTCCACGCTTCATCCAGTGTCATCAGCTATACAGTGTGTGTAGGGCTCCGTTTTTTAGGTACACGGTGGTGTTGAATCCTTTTGCCCAAAAGGTTGACGGGAGCTCCACATCTTGGAGGATACTGGGAAAATGCTCCATGAGCGTGCGGTTTGCACGTTTAGTGACACTGTTCAGCTGTGGTGTTCTAGGCGGGGTGACTTTGTGCGTGATCCCACGATGCTTGAGGAAGTTGTGGAAGTTGTTGGAGAGCTACTCTCCTCCACTGTTGGTGTGAAGCACCTTCAACTGCCTGCCACTCTCAGTCTATGCAGCAACAATCCATACCTTGAGAGCATCAAATCAATTATCCTTTCCATCCAAGAAGGACACCTACGTGTTCCTCGACTTGTCATTAATGAATGTGACAAAGTACAACTTGCCGGAAAAGGACTGTGATGGAATGGGACCAAACAAATCAAAGTGAACGAGTGAGAGAAGCTCAGCCGTCCCCTTCCCTTCCCCGGTGAAAGGAGAGTGAGCTTACTTCCATTCAATGCAGCTCTCAAAAGCCGATGCACCATGCTGATTCACCCCCTTGAGCTCTAGGCTGCGGACTATCTGCTGCATGGAGATGATGGCGCCAAAGCCGAGGTGACCAAGCCGGCGGTGCCACAGGCCAATGTCGTGGTTTTCCCTCCCTCGCCGCCGATGCTGAGTTGGCTTCCTTCTCCAACGCCACATAGAGACGGTAAAGACCATTCTCCCCATCTGCTTTTGCAAGCACACGACCTGCACGGAGAGAGGTGGTGTAGCCGTCATTCTCAAAGTGGACCTGTATGCCTTCGGAGATGAGAGAAGAATCAGAGAGGAGGTTGGCTGCCAGCCCCAGAACATGGAGCACCCGCTTCATATGATGTTCCACATTCTTATCCTCAACGAAAGCAAAAAATAGAATCTCACCCTCCCAAACTTCCATTTGCACATGATTGTCCCCCATATACACCCGATAAGGCTCAATGGTGGTGAAGACGACGAGCCAATCCCGACGACACGTCATGTTCCGTATGGCTCCCGAGTCAATGAACAAGAACAAGGAAGAATTGGCGAAGATGTGCAGGACCTGGATGGTAGTCACAAATCCACTCTCCCAATCTGCTGTATTTGCGGAAGCGTTAGACTGCTTTCCCACTCCCACTCCTACTCCAGGCGCAAGGTCCGCCTTCTTCTTCCGGCATTCACGCACCTAATGACCTGGCTTCTTTTAGTAGTGGCACTTCCCCTTCTTCTTCCCTCCTCTGCCATTGCTCCTGGTTGGTGCAGCACCACCCCCATGACCAGAGTTGGTGATGAGAGCAATATCTAGCCCGCTTCTGCCCTCCTCTCCTTTGTGCTGCTCTTCCTGAAACAGCAGGCTCTCCTCCGTATCGTCTAGGGAGAGCTTGTCACCACGCTGGTCTAGGGCAACAACCAGAGGAATGTAGCTGCCAGGAAGGCCAGAGAGGATGGTTAGCATGAGCACACGCTCCTTGATAGGGTCCTCAATTGTAGAAAGCTGGTCGGAGAGAGACTTCACCATGTTGATGTATTCAATCATGGATCCGGACTCATCCATCTTTATAGTGTGAAAGGAATGATACAGCTACATGTTCATGAGAATTGACTTGGATGCATAAGTAGAATCAACCTTCTTCTAAACCTCATTTGGCGTAAGCATGCTACGGACGAGGAGTTGCTATTCGACAAGGTAGAGGTTGATGGTGTCGAGGGCACGGTCACGTTTCTTGCGGTGGGTACGGGCCTCACCAGATGAGAGAGAGGACTGAGCTGGTTCCTCATCACTCACATGGCTCCAGAGTCCCTTATCCATCAGGACCATATTCATGTTGTTGCTCCAGTGAAACAAGTTCTTGCCTTTGAACTTGGCGATGTTGACGCCGGCCACCACAAAAGTGGATATTTCCATGGTAGTACAACGTTCGGTCCACAAACGACTCTCTCACACAATAGGATACAAAGAATGCCTGTCTTATTCTAGCTTTGACACCACTGATGGAAACGGGAGAAGCCCTAAGGGAGGTGATTAGGCTCACCAAGAGCCACCTAGGCAGGACCAACTCTTTGTGTGAGAGAGTTTGAGGTTACAGAGACAGAAAGTACGGAAGCAAATGTAGGTTTCTAGGAAGTGCAGTTGTCTAAATGAATTATTGAATAAGAAATTAAATGATCACAGCTTTCTAACAAGTCCTTATATGCCTCATTTGACCAAAGGAGCACTGAGATACACTCTGTCAAAGTTGACCTTCTAGCACACTCCTAGCCTAGCGGGATGAGCGGCAGTTACATTGTCATGCATGAGAATTCTGTCTCCCACAACCTCCACGCCCAATAATCATGGAATTCTTCTTTCTTGAATTCTCCTATAGGTCCCCCAGCTGTCATTTCTCCTTGAACGCAACTCTCAGCCATCCTGGTCAATAATTCTGACCACCTTTTGTGCTGAAAGTGCTCCGGTCGTCACTTGAACCCGACCCATGATATCCGAACTTTGGAAATCCATATCTCACTCAAACGAACTCCAAATTAATTTCCATAAAGCACGTTGGAACCTTTGAAACATTCTCTATGTATTTTTTGTATCAAGTGATTTTTTATTGAGAAACCGATTTTGTCATTTTTGACACCCTCATATCCATCAGGCTAGAGGCGCATTTGCAAGCAAGGGAGCTTTAGGCTGCCGTGACCCTTGTTAACGGTACTGCCAATGGCAGTCATGCGCTGCATGGAAATGACCATAACTCAGAACATGCATTTAGGATTTTTTTGGTGTATTTGAGGGATCTTTCTGCATAATGAATGATGAACATTTGCATCATTAATCATTGGCAGAAGGCTTCAAAGCACCAAGGGGCTCTATGCTCGCTCATAGGGGCTGGCATAGAAGGAAGCCTAGGAGGTTGTTCTAAGTATGACAGCATTACCCAATACTTTTCACGATGTTTTGCACTCATTGAACAATTCAAAGGATATATTAATTGTCTAACCCTCCTTGTAATCCAAGTATTGCCTTGCACACGCCCATTTGGTCCTACAAGTTTTATGCAGCGTACCTTGCCTTAAACGCCACCATGAGATGCGCACGGCAAAAACCTAAGTCACTAGCAGTTGTCTTGCTGCTAGGAGAGGGTGGTGCAACATCTCAAGGATTACCCCACACACCAAGGGTTCAAGGGTGGGAGGTTCATTTCAAGGGCTCGGTGTTTGAATTTCACGTTGGATGCCCCTTGGTTCACATTTAGTATCAGAGCACGTGAACCTTATGTGAACAAGGAAGATAACATCTCTCCCACAACTGTATTTGGTCAGAAATCCTTTCTGTCTCACAACCAAAACCACAGTCGTAGCGGCATTTGACAAGAGCTTCCTCATGGAGGATATCTGGCGTGCTCTTGAAAAGTTGCACCAAGAGAACGAGCAATTGCGTGCGGAGGTTGAGGCGAGGTACTTCAGCCAAGGGATAAGTGCGGTGCTGGATGGGATATTGATGTTTGCACTGTCCTTTTGGTGGCCCAAGCCAAAGGATCCAGGGTTCTACACCAGCAAGAACAGTGGGTAGGAGTGGCTCTTCACACGGAACTAGTACTTCATGGCATTGGGTGTTCTCATTTTAGTAGATGCTACAAAAAGAGAGTATGCACCTATGATGCTCCGCCAAATGGCATTGTAGGAATGGTCACCATAGTGCTGGTGAAAGGCCGCTGGGTTCTTGGACAGGCTGGGGGTCGGGCTGCTGCTTTAGCCATTGCTGAATCTACCACTGGGATGGGAAGTGCAGCTCGGTGCACGGGCATTGGCAGAGAAGCCAGGAACATGGGAGCACTTTGAGATGAAAGGCGCATCTTGACCTGCTCAATGGCAGTTAAGTCCTACACAATAAATCAAGCACGTCAAGAAAGATGGATTGATCCAAGACTACACAAAATGCTCATGGCTTTGGTGGCACTTTCGACGACCTCTCAGGTGCAAATGTATAAATCTGCTACCTTGAAGGCCTGAAGCAGCACGTCCAATGTGAACGTATGATACAAAGGGTTGCGGACCTTTGCAATGCTGGTATTGGCAGGTCGGCACATTGATGTGGTAAGCTACAATGCGCGTCATAACAGCCACGCAACACAACCACGGGTGGAGCAGACCGTTCAGGCTATGCCCTTGGATGCGGACGGAATCCAAGGTGGACAGCAGGAAGGCGGGCATTAAGGATCAAGAGGTAAGTGCTGGGCTTGTGGTGAAGAGGGTTATTGCAAATGGGACTACCCCAAACGTAAGGCATAGCAGGGAAACGGGCAGCGACAGTGAGGAGGGGACAATAAACCATTGCAATTCTTTTGTCCGCATGAGACAAAAGCAGCCCTAAAAGACTTTTTAGCAATTGAGGAGCTGCCTTAAGATTCCTGAATGAAGGGGAGACTTGGCAGTTTCTAAGGATCATCCTACAGCTGATTCTTGAGATTCCAAAGGGGAGTTCCAAGGGTCGGAGGAAGCTACGCGTTCAGCTAAATGGAGGTACGAGCAATAGCTCCTTCAATGACAGGTTGGAAACAAGGTTGGAGCTTGCATAATAGCCGAGAATGTTGGCCAAGGTATGACAGGTGTCCAAAGTAGTGGCATGCGGCAGGGCTCTTGTCAAACACATGATCCACATGGGTGAGATGTTGTGTGAAATGGAATTGCACACTTTGACAATGAATGACTATGACTCCTTGATTGGCCGAGATTGGTTGGATGCTTGGAATCTGAGGTGGATTGGAGGTGCAATTGGGTGGTCGTGAAGGCGGGCAGGAAGAATATCACTTTGTGTTGTGACAGGATGAGGGAAACGATCCAAATGGGACAGAAGCAGGAAAAAAAACTGCGTGTTACCTGCTTGCAGCAGCTGAAACAGTACGAGCACAAGGGTGGCTAGGTCTACCTGGCATGGGTGCGTCCATAACAAGCAGCACAGTAGCATATTGCAGTAATTGGAGCAGAAGATCATCATGCGGTGAAAGGGGAGAGAGCTCCAGAGTTATCTCTTAGTGTTAGGGAGGTTCTCAAGGAGTTTGTAGATGTTTTTTCAGAGAAGTTGCCAAAGGGGCTGTCAACATGGGGAATATCAATTACAAGATCAAGGTGGTGCCAGGGTCTTCACCAATGGTGTTGTCTTACAGCCAAATGAGCAATGCGGAGCTTGCGGAAAGAAACAGTTTGTTGGATTAGGACTTCAACTGGCCGTTGGTGGTTCCATACGTGACGCCAATGCTGTTTGTCAAAAAGAAATTGCGAGAGCTGTAAATGTGCATGGAATACATGACAATCAACAACATCACGATGAAGAACTGCTAATTTTTGCCACAAGCCGAGGAGTTTATGGACCAGCTTCGAAGCACACGTGTCTTCAACAAGGTAGAAATGAGGTCGGGATACCAAAAAATTCACATTGTGGAGGAGGATGTGGAAAATACTGCATTCAGGATGCGCTCTAGGAACTTTGAGTATCTCGTTGTGCCCTTTGGGCTAACACATACTCCTGCCACGTTCATGGCATCGATGAACTGGGTGTTCCACACTGACATGGAATAGTTCAGGGTTTTCTTCATCGACAACATTTTTTCTACTTGTGAAAGATGGAGAAGCACAAAAAGAACCTGCAGACGGTGATTGAAGCGCTGAGAAAGAATCGGTTCTTCATCAAAGTCAGCAAGTGTGAGTTTGTTAAGCAGGAAGTGCAATTCCTTCGGCACATTATCAGTGGGTGAGGGATCCACATCAACCCAAAGAAGGTGAAAGAAGTGAAGGAGAGGCCAGAGCTGGTGTGGATGAATGCTTTCTCATACTTATTATCACAACTAAACTCAAAGTAGTCCCAACAAGAACTTGCTTTCACGCAGTCTACTCTTGTGGGACCAAATTTTCTCAAAGAAACAGCAGCAGAACCACAGTGGGGCAGATTTAATTACTCGACCGGCATCCCCAAGAGTGGTGGCAGCAGTTGTGGTAGCAGCGTAACAGTGGAAGTGGTGGCAACAGAAGCAACAGAAGCAATAGTAGTAGCAGCAGTGGCAGCACTAGTGCATCAGAAGTACCAGCAGCAGTGTCGCAGCATCAGCGGTTGCAGCAGCATGATATGCAGTTCCAGCAGTGAGATCAGCAGCGGCTGTAGCGGGAGCAACAGTGGTAGCTGGAACTTCAACAAACGGAGCATTGGCAGCAGCAGTGGTGGCTGCGGTGGCGGCAGTAGCAGAAATTTCAGCAAGCACTGACTATATGGCTGTAGCAAAGCCCACTTTGCATGCAATGTCAGGCCTGATGCAGGAGATATGTGCAGAATGTAGCATTGTACATGGCGGAGGTGGCAGTGCTGTTACTGCTACTGGTCATGTCCTTTGAACTGTGGGCGGCTGCTGGTATGATGGAGGACAAAAGAAACCCATTGTAGTTGTATGGAGGAGACAGTAGGAATGCTTATGCATGTTTTTGTGTGTGGGTGCATGTGTGGGTGCATGCATGTGTACGTGCACTGGTGCTTTCATGAATGCATGCATGTGTATGTAAGTGCATGCATGGGTGCCTGCGTGCGTGTGTGGGTACGTGCGTGTATGTGTGCGTGCATCTGTGCATGTACATGTGTGTGTGTGAGTGTGTGTGTGTGTGTGTGTGTGTGTGTGTGTGTGTGTGTGTGTGTGTGTGTGTGTGTGTGTGCGTGTGTGTGTGTGTGTGTGTGTG